>NDGM011220321.1:0-10844 GCA_002564305.1 Octomys mimax
ATGGCCTTGACTCATCCACATGGCTGACAATGACAAAGGATCTACAAACTGCAGTACAGGGTTTCAAGATAAATCTTGAGGGGATTTGACTGACATTGTTAGATACAAAAGTTATATAGGTCTGGCTTTATCTTGGCCTTAACCATTCAGCAGAAAAGTACAAAAGTGTATAAAAAATAAAGCTATATTAGTATGCTAAGCTGTAAAAGGCTCAAGTCAACAACTTCTGACATTGACAGTCCTGCAGATAACCCACTACTATTATAGACTACTGGACCATGTTGGATTATTTTGCTGAATTCACGCACCTACAATATTTAAATGGCAAGGAATACCTATCTGTGACAAAACTAAACAAAGGGATACAAATGAAAGACCATTTTGTATCTGTATATATAAAACAGGTAGGATAGATATACAGCTACTTTTCTTTTAAGTGAGAAGAAAGATTTATACTAAAAGTGTTTGGACAGGATATCATGTCTGCCTCTTGTACTATGAATAACCACTATGAAGACAATAATATGCAATGTGTTAATGACTGAAACTGTCCTACTAATAGGTTTTGAAACTGCTTCATTGCTATTTGTTTTTCAATAAAATTAGTAATAAAATAGAAGTCACAACCACAGCCACAAAAATATATACGTATCAGTGAATCAAAAAGTTGGTTTTTGAAGAATAAAAAAGTTTAACAAATCTTTAGCCAAATTACAAAACTGAGGAGGGTGTGGTGGTGCACACCTGTAGTCCCAGCACTTGTGAGGCTCAGGCAGGAGGATTACCATGAATTTAAGGCATCCCTGGATTACACGGTGAGTTCAAGTCCACTCTGAACTATCTTGAGAGACCATGCCTCAGGGGAAAAAAGTGACCAAAAAGAAGCCAAGAATGGTGGTGCATGCCTTTAATCCCATTGCTGAGGAGGCTTTTTGCAGGAGGATTGTTGTGAGTTCAATACCAGCTTGTGCTTCAAAAGGAGCTCAAGGCCAACCTGAAGTGCACAGCAAGACCTTTTCTCAAAAAGACAAAAGAAAATAAAAGATCAGTACAATGAGAAGTGAAAAATGGCAACTCACAACAAATAGCACTTAAATCAAGAGAAATATAAGAAATTCTTGAAAACTTATATTCTAATAAATTGGAGACTCTACAAAAAATAAATTCTTAGATGTATATAATTTATAAAAATTGAAACAAGAACATATTCAAACCCCAAATAAACTACTAAAAATCAAAGAAATAGAGGCAGTAATAGGAACTTTACCAACTAAGAAAAGCCCAGTAGGGCTGGTGAGATAGTTCAGTGGACTAAATGCCCACTTAGGCAAGCTCAGGGACTGGGGCCTGATCGCTGATACTGCATGTGGTGTCTGCCCCACCACTAGGCGTGCTGAGCTGGCAACCAAGTCTGGATGTGGTGTCACAGGCCTGTAATCCCAGCACTGGGGAGGCTGACAACAGGAGAATCATCATGAGTCTGAGCTCCATAGTGAAACACTGTACCAAATACATACATTTTTTAAAAAATGAAAGAAAAGCCCAGGACCTAATACATGCATGTCAGAATTTTACCAGAATGTTAGAGAAAAATTAAGTCCAATAATTCTTAAACATTTCCATGAAATTGCAAAAAGTTAAACACTGCCAATCTCATACCTTAAAGATAACATTACACTGATACCAAAATTGGAAAAAGAGTCAGCACAATGGAAAACCATAGGCCAATATCTTTGATGAACATAGATGCAAAACTTCAATACTTTCAAACTGAATACAATAATTCATTAAAAAGATTATACATCATGACCAAATTGGCCTCATGTCAGAGATGTACAAAAATCAATAAATATAATAAACCATATAAATAAAATGAGGATAGAGATAACATACATGGGGCCAGCAAGATAGCTCAGTGGACTAAGCTCCTGCTTAGGCAAGTGCAGGGACCAGGGTTAAATCCCAAGCACCACATGCTGCAACAGCCCCACCCTTGGGCATGCTAAGCCCACCACTGAGTGTGGGTATGGTGGTGTATGCATGTAATCCCAGTGCTGAAAAGAGGAGGATCACTATGGGTCTGAGCTGTGCAGTGAGACCCTGTACCAAATACACACAAAAAGAAAGAAAGAACATAGACGATCTACTTCTAGGAAGATGGAAAAATGCTGAGCAGCAGAGAAACAGCCTCTGTTCCAGACACTGCGATATAGTAACATGAGGAAGAGGAGAAGGGAAGTATGTCTCAAGAACCCAGAAAGGATCTGAAGCAAGAATTAGAGCCTACAAAGAGTGCAAAGAGAGGAATCTCAATGCAGAAGAGAAAGGAAGCCAATGGTACTTTCTCCCTGCATCATGTCTGGTAGCATAGGTTGGGCAGCTCAAACCTGCAAAGGCATGGTGACCACTGGAAACCCCAGAGGCCTCCAGGTAGAAATGCAGTAGTCGAGCAGAGCAATGGGTGATGTAGACTGCAGTGGCTGGTGAGTTATTTGGGTTCAGATATCTCCCAACAGAGAGGGCAATTGGTCATTACTATTTCAGTCAGGGGTCAACTGTAGTCAGAACTCAGGGCAGCTGTAGATTGGCTCCATTTCATGGCTCCAAGTATCATTGTGAGGCGCAACTGATTTCAAACTGGGAGGAAGCACTAGGAATGTTGCAGGCTTAAAAACTCATGTTCCAGCCTCACAGCCAGAAGCTAGAAGCAACTTGAACTTCAGTGAAATGAAAAGCCTGGGTTTGCTGGGATTATCCACCATTGCTGTAATTATACTGCTACCTTGTAGAGATCAATCAACATGGGTCTGGATTTCTCAGTCTCCTCTGTCAGACAGTGACAGTAGAGACATGCACTGAAGTAGACTTTTTTTTCCTTTCTTGGCTTTTAAAATTAATAAGTTTCCTGGTACCACATGCCATTCCAGCCCCACCCTTGGAGAACACTGAGATTGTGATTGAGACTGGGCATGGTGGCATGTGCCTATAATCTCAGCACTTGGGAGGCTGAAAACAGGAGGATCACTACAAGTCTGATCTGTGCAGTGAGACCCTGTAGGCCTTGTAGGCCCTGTAGACCCTATACTAAATACAAAAAAACATTGTTTTCCATTTTTTCTCCTTTTCTTTTCTTTCTTTCTCCTTTTCTTGATTGCTCTTGTTTATATATTTGTGAGAACATTGTTTAATTTTTTCTCTTATTGTTTTGCTCTGTTCTTTTTTCTGTGTGTCCCTCCTTTACACCTTCTAGCTTTTTCACAATTTTTCAAATTTCCTTGTCTTTCATCCTTGCTTTTAATCTTTTTCTCTTCAGCTATTTTTTTTATTTTTCCCCTATATCCTTTTAAATCTTCTCCCCTGAAGGTGAAATGGACATTTGATGATGTATTTACACACTGAGCACATCCAGAACAAGTCCAGGAGACAAGGACCTAGAACTTGGAAGTCACACACCTGAAATTTCTGAAATGATAGCAACTGAATTAAAAAAAACCACATCAGGCTAGAGAAAAATTCACATCAGAAATAATCTCTTTAAAAAAATGATGATCATGAAAGAATTGATGCTTTAGATGCTTCTTTAGAGCATCTAAAGAAGGCATAAAGAGGATAGAAAAATGATGGAAACATTCAGTGAACAATACAGTGAAGAATTAAAATTCACAAAACAGATTCAAATAGATACTCAAACTAAGAATTCCATTGAAATCTGGCAAAGTCATTGAAACAAAACTGAAGTTAGACCCTCTGACCTTGAAAACAGCACTACACTAGTGAATATGGATGGAAAAATCTCTTAAAAATAACAAGGAACCAGGAAATAATAATTCAGCAACTACATGATTATACAATGGAAAACAATACAAGACTAAAAGGTGTCAATGAAACAGCAGGAGTCGCAAAAATGACATAAGACTATCTGCAGTAGTAGCAGAAAATTTCCAAAGGATGGGAACATAATCTGACATACATATAAGTCAGTGATATAGAACTTCAATTAGCCACAATCAAAATAAATCTACACCTAAACACATAATAATCAAGATGACTGAAATTCAGCAAAGTAACAGAATATTAAAACCTATTAGAGAAAAGAACCAGATCACCTATAATGGAAAGCACATCAGAGTCACAGCAGATTTCTCAACACAAAATATCAAGTCAAGATCTTGGAGTGAACTATTTCAGATCCTGAAAGAAAACAAGTTCCAACCCAGACTAATGTACCCTGCAAAACTATAAATTAAAATTTAATGGAGAGATAAGATTCTTCCATGACAAAAACAATTGAAAAAATGCTTGACCACCAAACCAGCCTTGTACTGACAGATATACTATAAAGAGACAGAAATGATCACAGCTTCAAGAACAACAACAAAACAGGAACCACGAAGTATAGCAAGCAATTAAACAGAGGGAAAAAGTTGGGAACCTACAGCAGAAAAACAAGATGACAAAAATAAGTCAATACATAACAGGTATAACCATCAATGTAAATGGGCTCAATTCACCAATCTAAAGAAGGATACAGGCAGAGCCGTTCAAGAAACAAAATCCAACAATATGTTGCATACAAGAATCACATTTAACTCAAAAAGAAATTAATAAACTGAAAGTCAAAGAATGGAAAATAATACTCCATGTGACAGGAACCCAGAAAAAAGCAGGGATGGCTACTATGGTTGCTGACAATGTCAACTTCAAACCAAGAGTGATTAAAAGAGATAAATGAAATCACTATATATTTGTTAGGGGAAAACTACAAGAGGAAGCGATAACAATCATAAATATATATGCACTCAATGTAGAAGCACCCAACCCAACTACATAGGGGAAATTTTAACAGACGTGAAAAATCAAATGAACAATAATACAATTGTAATGAGTGACTTTAGCAGGCCTTTTTCACAGAGTTAGATCAACTGGTTTTAAAAAAAGCAAAGAAATAACACAACTAAACCAAACTTGTGAGAAATAGATTTGGTAGACTTTTACAGAGTGTTGCACCCAGCAAAGTCACAATACACATTCTTCTCAGCTGTTCATGCCACATTCTCCAAAATCATATACTAGCACATAGAGCATGCTGAAGTAAGTGAAAAGGAAATGAAATTAAACCATTGTTATGGTTTGTGTCTAGTTCTTCCCCTAAAGTGTCATGTACCTCATGGGTCAGATGTAGCTAGAGGAGCAGTGAATGGTTTGAGGGGTGAGACCAGAGGACTAGCATGGAGCTCGAGGGACAGGGCCAGAGAGGTGCAAACCATTAAATTGACAGCCTGTGCTGCCCTCCAAGCCAGCAGACTCCCTCAGAGACGTGGAGAGGGTCATACTGGACATGGCAACACCCCACCCTCTCCTCCAGACCTTGTAGAGCAGGGGCAGTGTCTTGAAACCTCCAGTAACTGTGAGCTAAACAAAACTTTCCTTCCCTCATTTTTACTGTTGGATATTTGTCCCAGCAACAAGAGAAGAGTAACAAAGACAATCATGCATGCTATTAGACCATAGTGCAATGAAACTGAAAAATATTGACAAAAGAAATCGTAAAACACATGGAAATTGAATAGAAATCTGTACAAAGAATTACAGAAGAAATTAAACAATGTTTACAATGAAATGAAAATTGAGATACAACATACCAGAACCTGTGGGGTGCAATAAAAGCTGTCCCTAGAGGAAAATTTATAGTGGTAAATTTGCACAATAGGTAAACAGAACATGCCCAAATAAATGATTTTTTATGTTGCATCTCAAACTCCTAAAAAGAAGAACAAGTCAAGCACAAAGCCCAAAGAAGGCAGGGAATTATAATGATCAGAGCACAAATTAAAGCAATGGGTTGTCTCATTGCTATTTGTTTATCAATAAAATTATGGGAAAAATTAAAAAAATAAAGCAATGGGGATGAAGGAAAAAATACAAAGATTTAATGAATCAAAGAGTTGGTCATTTGAATGAGAAAATAAATTTGGTAAAACCCAAGCCAACCTTAACAAAAAAAGAAAGAAAAAATTCAAATTCATGCACTAAGGAATGAAAAGGGTGGGTTATAGCCACTATAGCCCTATAGAAATTCAGAAGATCATCAATATGTATTTCCAAAATCTTTACTTTCACATGATGGAAAATACTGGGGAAATTGACAGGTTCCTACATACATATGAATTATCAAAGTTGAATCAACAAGATATAAAAATTCTATATAACCCAATATTAGTGAACAAAATTGAAAATGTAATCAAGAATCTACCAAAAAAAGAAAAGTCCAGTCCTGATGGAGTCACAGCTGAATTCTATAAGAAATTTAGAGATTTAATGATAATTGTTCTCAAACTCTTCAGTGAAATTGAAAGTGAAGCAATTCTCCCAAACTCATTCCTTAAAGTATTACTCCCTGACTTGAAAATACTATAAATCTATAGTAGTAAAAACAGTATTATACTAGTTAAAAAATAAGAAGATCTTGGGATTAATAGATCAGAGTAGACTTGCAGAACAAATCTGGAAATAAGATCCAACAACATGCTTCATATAAAAAACATATTTACTTGTTAAATAAATTTGTACACTATAAGGGCCCGCCAGATAGCTCAATGGACTAAAGTGCCTACTTTGGCAGAGCGCAGCTGCCAAAGTTCGATCCCCAGCATGCCATGCTGGCCTGCCCCCAGGGTGTGCTGAGACAGTGATTGAGCCAGGGTGTGGTGGCACACACCCGTAATCCCAGCATTTGGGAGGCTGAAAACAGGAGAATCACTGTGAGTCTGATCTACATAGTGAGACTCTATACACCCTGTAAAACCTGTCCTAAATTCATAAAACAAAAAGAGAAATTCATACATTGAAAATACAAGAAAAACATTATTCTATGCAACAGAAACCCTGAAAAAAAAGCAGGACTTGCTATACTAATTTCAAACAAAGTAGGTTTCGATCCAAGGCTAATCAGAAAGGATGAAAAGTCACTATACAGGTTAAAGTAACAATTCAACATGAAGTGATGACCATCATAAATATACCATCATTAATTATCAAAATAACCATGGTAAATACTAAATATAATATAATATTTCAGATATATATGTACCAAATACATACATACATGTATATGTACCAAATATTAGTATAGCCAATGTCACAAAAACCTCAATATCCTACTGCAACAAACAGATCAACTAAAACGCAGGGGCTAGAGGTTCAATTCCTAGCCTGCCATGCTGGCCCTTCCCCCAGGGCACTCTGAGATGGCGATTGAGACTGGGCATGGTGGCACAGGTCTATAATCCCAGTGCTTGGGAGGCTGAAAAACAGGAAGGATCACTTCAAGTCCAATCTGTGTAGTGAGATCCTGTAAATCCTGTACTAAATACGTAAAACAACAACAACAAAAAAGAAAAACAAATAGATCAACTAGAGAATAAATCAATAACCCCCATTCATGATAAAATGTTTCAAATCAGACTAATATGAGAATAACAATAATTAATACATTGTATAATTTTATCTTCTTAGTAATTACTCAGAGTACATGATATAGGCATGAAATATTGTCCAACAATATTAGTACAAATCTTTCTTTTCAATAAACTAAGAGAAACTAGCTGTATAACTGTCTTAACTCTATCTTCCTTTTTTTTCTTCCTTTCCTTTATCAGTTTCTCTTTACTTTTGAACAGTTTCCTCCAAATTCTCAATAATTATTGTACATTTTGTTTTATTTTTTAATTTTATTTATTTATTTAGTGATACTGGGGATTGAACTCAGGCCCTTGTGCTTGCCAGGGAAGCACTTGTTCCATTGAGCCATCTCCCTGGGCCCAATTATTGTACATTTTGGATGATATTTAATCATTCAGCTTCTTACACTAGTGAGACAATATGATGTTTACACAGGTAGATCTGATTTACTTCACTTAAGTGTATGTTCTTAAGTTGCATCCATTTACCTATAAAAGTCTCAGGTTTATCCCTCTTAATGGTTAGTGGTACTCCATTGTATAAAAATACTGCATCTTTTTTTATCCATTCCTCGGTTGATTGGCATTTGGGTTGGTTCTAAGACTTAGCTATTAGAAATTTTGCTGCTATAAACATGAATAAATATATATCACTGTGGCACGAAGTTTTTAATTTTTCTGGGAAATTAACCAGAAAGGAAAGAGCTGGGTTAAATGAGACCTCTAATCTTAATTGACAAGGAATCTGATTTACACAATGGTTGAACCAATCTACCCTGCCACCAACAGTGGAGAAGGGCTCCTTTTCCCCCACAGTGCCAACAGCATTTGCTATTGGTGGATTTCCTGATAACAGCTATTATTTCTGGAGTAAGATGGAATCTCAAAATTGTACATCAATTTTTTATCTCTACCACCGTGCACTGAACTAAAGTCAAAATGAATCAAAGGTCTAAATATTAAAACAGAAACACTAAATCTACTGGAAGATAAAATAGGTAGAAATCTTGAAGATGCAGGTATAGGCAGACTTCACGTACAAAAACCAAACTGCACAAGAAATACCACAAAGAATAAACAAATGAGATCACATCTTACAAAGATTTTGTGCAGCAAAAGAAATCACCAACAGAGTGAACAGACAATTCACAGAGTGGAAATAATTATAGCCAGTTGTCTCTCAGAGAAAGAACTTCTATCTAGAATATATAAATTATTGGAAAAAAATCAGGCTCTCCAAATTCAAAAACCCAATCCAAAAATGTTCATTTCAGATGAATACACACTTGTCAGATGTAGAAATACAAATGGCAAATAAATGTGTGAAAAAATTTCTCATTTATTTTCTCCACTTAATAATTAAAAGACAAGTTGAATCATGTTACAGCTACTGATTTTCTGCTGTCCTTGGCTAAAGACATGTAAAAATAAATGAAAGTAATATTATGTCTGTGTCTCTAGATCCATTCCTCCACTTCCTCACCACTATCTGCCCACAGTCTCTCAATGGACAAATCCTCATATTAATGGAACGTGATTAGCAATATCAACAAGAATAGACATTCTGCAAGGTAAGTAAATCAGGGAGGAAAAGCATCCTCGCAAGTTTCAGGGAGGGGCTTCCACATCACCTTCTACTACTTTGGCTGGGCCTTTTATGGTACACTGTGGAGATAACTGCAGACAGAGCCTCAAATTCTAAGGAAGAATAAAACTCTTCTCTCTCTCTCTCTCTCTCTCTCTCTCTCTCTCTCTCTCTCTCTCTCTCTCTCTCCTTCCTCTCAGCCTGTTTATGTAAGGTTTCTTGTCTGCTTATTTTATAGAATGTCCTAATTGAAAGTTCTCTCTCCATCAGAATAAATGAGATGAAACTATGCAAATTATTATAATCAATTATGAAAGACAGCATGTTTAAAATGGTATCTAGCCCCAGAGCTTAAGTAACATGAAATTTGGTCTAGATAAGAGAGACAGAATTGGAGTGATAAAAAAAAGGTTTCACAATATGAAACTCATTGTGACCACTAATATAGAGTGTTAGAGCTTGAGAAACTCTGTCAGTTCAGAGATATACAAATTTAATGCTACATCTCCAGTTTAACAACTTAACATTTCAAGAAGCAGTTATGCAGCATTTCAGGAAGCACTATACTGGTTGTGAACACTCAGCTAACTCCTAAGCAATTAATGGGGCAAGTGCCTTGACTGGCATAAGACACACTACATATGTCTTTCAAAAATAAGTGAAGGGTTGAAATGACATGGCTAAATTTTATATAACCCAGCATCCATTAGAAAAGTACAGTACAGGGAGGGCTCACCTGACTCCTTTGTCTGTAGCCTACTTGAAGCCCTCTCAGTTTCACTGAGATATAGCAGCAGCCATCTGGCTGATCTTGCCATCTCCAGTTGCCCCTCAGTTACCAGAAGGATTTATGCACAAATATGATTGTAACGTTTTTCTACTTAAATCTGGTCAGTGCCTCTCATTGCATTCAAAATAAAATTATTGCTCCTTAGCCGAACACAAGACCTTGCCCCTTACTCCTTCAGTTTCATTTCTCATGTTTCTTGTTTATGTCCTCTAATACACCAAAACAAATACTTTGGCATTTCTCTCCCACCACTCTTCCAGCTCACATGGTTACACTTTTAGTAGTTGCTGTCTCACTACCTAGCATTTCATCCCTTCTATCTTGCCACAGGAAAGCCTCCCCTAATTCCCAGTGCCTCCTTTTTTGCTCTCACTCTACTCCATACTTTCCTCAGCCTGCATGTATCCAGCCATTCATGGGCAATTGCAAGTCCATCCTTTAAAGCATCTTTTATGATACAAGCAGCCCAGTGTGGCATGTTTGCCATAGGTTCACCAACACAACCTTAGACTGTGAGTCACTTAAAGAGAAGTAATGGATCTTTTTATTTTTGTGTATTTAGCTTCTGAATTTTAGAATCTTCAGGCATGTGTTCAGCAAATATTCATGGAATTATTCCACGAGCAGTCACCTATTCTCATGAGACTACATGTTGCTGCTTTACAAATTCTTCCCCTGCCCCAAGTACAGCCCCAAGTACATGTCAGCCAAAATTCAGCCTCACACAGCCTTCTTAGGGGCAGCAAACTTGACTCCTTGCCTTTCCTATTTCTCTGGCAGGAAGAAATGGTAAGAAAGCAGAGCAGGAAAGTTAGGGAAGCAGAATAAATCACCAGATTACTGACAGATATGCAAATGATTTCCTAGCGTGACAACTTAGCCTTGCCTATCCTCATTCAGTATGAGTGAGGCCTTAGAATCTGTATTTTAATGTCTTTTTAAAAAATTTTATTTATATGTGTGTGTGTGTGTGTGTGTGTGTGTGTGTGTGGCCAGCTCAGCCCACCAG
>NDGM011220328.1:2287-17285 GCA_002564305.1 Octomys mimax
ATGCCAGCTAGCCCCGCCCCCTGGTGGGCTGAGCTGGCCACACACACACACATAAATAAATAATTTTTTAAAAATCAACAGCATTTCACATACCAACAATAAACTACCCCCAAAAGAAATCAAGGGAACAATCCTAACTAATTATACTAGCTACAAAAAATAAAAATAAATTTTAAAATGAAATAACTTAAAATTTAACTAAGGAGGTTAAAAAAAACTTGTACAATAAAAACTATGTCATTAATGAAAATATAAGACATTTAAAAGAATGAACAGACAACCTATAATGGCTTAGAAAAAAAATGTGCAAACCATTTACCTGATAAAGATTTAATATTCAAACTGTATAAGGAACTGAGATAACTCTATAAAAAATAAATAATATAATTAAAAAGTGGGCAGTGAACCTGAATGGGTATTTTTCAAAAGAAGATACACAAATGGACAATAGACATACGAGAAAAAGCTCAACAGCACTAACCATTAAAGGAATCAAAATTAAAATTACAAGTATGTATCACCTCAAAAGTATCAGAATGGTCCCTTCCAAAAAGACAAAAGATAACTAACACTGGCTTGAACATGGAGAAAAGGGACTATTTACTGCTGCTGAGAATGTAACTTAGTTCAGAAATTATGGAAAACTGTCATTATGTCATTATGTATGAACGGTCCTCTAAAAACTAAAACTATAATGAACATTCAATCTAGCAATTCTACTTCTAAGTAGCTTCCAGAAGATGTGAAATCAGTAATGTCAAAGAGATGTCTGCAGTACCATGTTCAACGCAGTACTATTCATAATAGGCTGGAATCAACCTATGTGTCCATCAAGAGATGAACAGATAAAGAAAATGTCATAAAGACACACAATGGAATGCCAGTCAGCCTAGAATAAGAAACACTGTCATTTGTAACAACATGGATGGGAATGGAGAACACTACATGCAAAGTGAAATAAGCCAGGCCCATTGAGACAAGTATCCCATATTTTCGCTTCCATGGGGAATCTAAAACAAGCACACACACACAAAAAAGAGTAGAATAGTGGATATAATAAATTGAAAAGAAATGCTCAAATCATGATCAAAGTTATCAAAGCCTCAATTAGACAGAAAAAAATACACTTTTGTTTCTATTTTACTTTGCTATAGCACAGCATGGTGAACACTGTAAATAGCATATGTCTCGAAATTCTGAAGTAAATTTCAAATGTTCTCACTACAAACAATGACAAGTATTTGTGGTAATGGATATGGCAACATTGTTGAGTTAATTATTTGATAATATATTCATAAATATTTCATTATTTTGGCTTCATAAATACATACAACTACAATTTGTCAATTTTCAATTGAAAATTATTTTTAATAAAAGGAACAATATTCTGCAAAGCTAGCTTAAATTTTGTTGAATAACAGGCCCCTGCTAACCCACTAATCCCTGTGTACCATTGTATCAGGTTATAGTATGCAAAAACCAAATTCCTATCTCAGGGGATTCATACAATAAGGGTCTTTACTTGTTCAAGTATGGATCAATGGAGTTGGGGGTGTCTCAGTTCCACATAGTCATTCATAGACTGAGTCTAATAGAGCTGCCACCACCTGGAGCTCATGGCGTCAAGGTCAATGCAGTAAGGAAAGGTAAAGCTCACAGTGGCAGATGAGCTCTTATATATGCTGTCAAGGAAATGACACTCATCATTTCTACTTAGTTCCATTGGCTAGAACTAATCACATGATACCCACCTAACTGTGGGAAACCTAACATTATAATTTTTCAAAATACTTAACAAGAAGAATAAAACTTGGAGCTGGATAGAAAAAGCTGAAGCAGATACAGGCTACCAGAAAAAAATAAATAAATAAAGGCTGACTGCATCTCAGTGATGTCAGAGTTATACATTATGCAGTATGACTGCTAAGGTATGTAAACTACTCAGGCATACATAAATCCACACTTGCCATCCTGAGACTCTCCAAGATAGTAAGTCCAAGTCACACCATATTTCCAACTCCAGTGCAGCAGAAATGAACAAATATCATTTATTCAGTCCTAGAACAACACTATAGGGTTTATCTTGTACACAGTTCTAAGATTAATAAAAACTTAAGCTTCACTAAAGTAACAAAACCTCACCAAACACTATCAACAGAAAATATGCACTCAAATGCATGTTTGAGAACACAGTGAGGAAATGGTAACTATTTTGACAAAAATAAATGAGCCCTGAGTTTCCTGTACCAGGGCCCTATAATCTACACTTCCTGAGGATATATTGCACAAAACTGCTCTTACCTCTATATATACACAATGCTGTGCTCTGTACTTTGTAACTCCTAAGGAGCTCAATAAACATTTCTTTATTTGAATAAAACAATGAAGGAACTGAATCAATGAAATTATACATGGAACTGAATCCTGCTACGGTTTCTTTCATAGCAACATTCTAGGGTTGAAAAGCTGGGACAGAGAGAGCTGCATGTTTCCCAGAAGAATTGAAGAAGGTATGTGGAGCGGGCAGCCAAGTTGGGCTTTGGCTCACAATGCCCCAAGGACACTGACAAATAGCCCAATAATAACCCATCTGAGTCTCAGAAGTCACTCCTTAGAGCTGCCCTATAAAAGCCAAAGGGAATTATTCATTAGCAAGTGTGAATAACACTAGATACCACCAGCAGATTGTGTTTGGCTTTGCTGAATTATTCATTAGCGTTTGTGAGAAATGTACAATCCAAAGGGTGTTAAACCAATCCAAATTGTTTGGCAATGTTTGTTTTCCTTTAAAATGATTGAAATAAAAAAAATCACCTCCAAGCTACAGTTCTTATATTTAAAATCAGTTATAAACCTGGCTAAACAAGTAGGTGAAGAGAAGAAAGTCAAATAAGACAGGGATATCAGCAATCCTACTTAATATTCATTATTTAATGACAGACAGTAGACTGAACCAATGTTTGTTTACCTGTCCACATCCTGCCTTTTGTAGATGCTGTATGGTCAAAGACAGTGCGAGCTCTACAATGAGATTCGTATGGGGGGGTGGTAAAAAAACGTCTTTGAGTCCTGTCACTGAGCAGATGCAAATTTAATTACTGCACGTTAAGCTTTCCATCTTGTCTAGGTGTCCTTGGAAAGCAACTGTAAACAAGAAGCACTCGGCAATCAGGTGTCAGCGGTGCATTTGATCTGCTAGGAAATATGTCACAAATCACTGGCAGGAAGTGAGTCGGAAAGGGGAACAAAGAGGTAAAAGTGACAGTGTTGGAGGCACATCGTGTGGGTGTGCCTGTTAGCGCTGGGGACCGCTCCCACTGCCAGCTCTGACTTCCCAGAGAAAGTGCTCCCCGCCTGACAATGCTCTCTCATCTCACATTTGTCAGACATTTTCCTCTGGTCTGCAGAAATCACCACCACAACTGGGGAGTCAACTGGAGAGATACTAAGTGCAATTAAATTAGCTGTGACTAAAGAAAACCTAGAGTGAGCTGATTTTTTTTTTTAAGATGACTGAAAAAGCCCTAGAAATTAATGCAAATTCTAAATTCAGGTAAAAAAGAACATATCAGTCAGCAGTCTCAAAGGAAACCCTAGGCCTAGCTGCCTTCCCATCTTTTTAGTGTGCCTCTAATTGAATAAGAAGAATGCGCCATTCGATGAAGCTCCAGGTCTGAACTCGAGCTGTCAAATGCCCTGCAGTTTCTATGATAATGGGTGCTGCATTTGTAAGCAAGTAAAAGGAAGTGATCCCTGAGTGTACACAATCTGTAATTCTGCAAAGAGCCTGTAGCCTTCCTGAAGGGAGCCCACATGCAGAGCATACTTCTCACTCCTACAAGACAACTGCAGAAAATAGATGTCTGTACTCAAGCAAACCCTGACTCCACAAGCACTGTCTGAATTATTTCATAGGAATTCTTAAATCCATTGACTTAAGTCAAATTCTCCCCATCACCATAATGAACTTCCAAATGGAGGGGGGAAATACAGCAAACAAACTGCATTTAACTTGGAACAAATCAACCTCTCCTGTAAGTTTCAATTTCCTCCTCTTAAAATCAGAGGATAAAAATGGTAACTATATAAGTAAGGTTCCTATGAGGACTATAAGAGATAATACATGCAAATTACAACTAGTATTATTATATTAAGGAACAGGAAAATCAGTATTAATAAACACAATCATTATCTGCCTAGCAAGACAACTATTCCCACAATAACAAACTATATTTAAAATTCTCTGCAAACACACTAATTTCATCACCTAACATATGTAGAATAGCATTAAACGTTCTCCCTCTTCAACTTCCCCACTTTTACAAATGAAAAAGGATAGCAACGACTCATCTAAGAGTCCAAAGAACTGATCTATAGTCACCCATCAGTTTGTGAACAGAGAAGCAACGGAAGTGGAGAATATAGGATGGAAATGACACCTGAAGTCATCAGTGTGTGTGTCCCATTGAATTTCACATGTCTGTGCTATCTAATTTTTCTTACATTTTAGTTTCCAACTAAGAGTGTGGCACAGAACAAAGGACAGAACCAAAGGGAGACACCTAGTGGCCAAGTAAACTTCCATTGAGATTACAGCTGAGCCAGAAATAGATTCAAATATAATCCAAGATGTTTTATGTCTATTAAAAAAGAGAAAATATGAATATAAAATAAGTAAAATGTATACATTAAGTAGTAAGTTTAACCCCTGTTTCAACCTAATTAAAATGTACTCTTTCTAGTGACCACAAGAAATCTGACAGTGGAAGGAAGTCAGGCTTCTAGAACTCTACATTCACACTAAGGTTCAAATCCAACTTCTACCACCTACCTGTCAATTCAGCAATATACTCTAATACAATTATCCACATCATGGGGGATGTGGAATATCATATTTTCAAGGCACACTGGAGTAATAAGCTGGAAATCAAAGACCCCCACGGCTCCAGCCACTTCAGTTTTCATCTGCCACCCCAAGATCTGAGGTACAATAGCTCCTTAAACTATAGCCATTTAAGGGGCACTACTGGAAAATGCTCCTTACACAATCTACTGAATAAACTTGATTCTTTTTTTTTCCTCATCAGTAAAATAGGGTGAACAGTACTTTACAGGTTTAGTCCGAGGTTAAATCAGACAATACATATAAATAAAAAGCCTGATACATGTAATGTATTCAATAAATGTCTGGGGAGTTTTTACATCTTTTAGAATCAACATACAAGACTGGGCATGGTGAGGCATGCCAGTAATCCCAGCACTTAGAGGAGGCTGAAAACAGGAGGATCATTATAAGTCTGGTCTGTGTAAAGAGACCCTGTAGACCCTGTACTAAATACATAAAAAATAAAAAATAAAAAAAATCAACCTACAGGGATCCTAGTCTATCAAAAAGTTTGTTTCCAAAGCTACATTATATAACATATAATAAAAATAGCCATATATTGTTCTGCTGTTTCATCTTTAATCTTTCATCTATGTATTTGGTACAGGGTCTTGCTATACAGCTTGGACTCCTAGTGATCCTCCTATCTTAGCCTCCCCAGTGCTGGAATTACAAGCATGCATCACCACATCTGGTTTCTGTGGCCAACACAGCATGCAGTACCAGGGATCGAACCCAGGTCCTTGTGCTTGCCAGCAGTAGCCATATATTGTTTAATTCAGTGCCCAAATACTTCAGAGAACCTGTAACAGGTAAATACAATAGATAACTCTGAGGCCCACCCATGTAAATACTGCCAATTTGTCATGTCAACAAAATGCTGATTTTGACCAGCAGAACAGTGTGCTCACCCAAAAAGCTTGCAATCCCAGACATCTTTACTGCTAGGGTTGGTCACGCAGCACAGTTTCAGTTGATAAAATGTAAACATAAATCTATGACTGCATTTATTATGCATTGCAAACATATATTAATTTAAAAAGGGGGAAAACACTGTTAGAAAAAATCAAAAGACTATAATCTCTGTGAGAGAGACAGAGACAAGAGATAGAGACAGAAACAGAAACAGAGACAGGAACAGACAGACACAGCAGAGGAGGCTAACATACATGGCGTGAGGTGCCTATGGGATGGCCAATGTGGTAAGGAACTGAGGCTCCAGCCAGGGGCAGTGAGGATCTGCAGCCTGCCTACAGCACCCAAGCGAGCCTGGATACATCCTTTGTACCACAGTCGGATCCCAAAAGAAGTGAATTCCCAGCGAACATCTTTAGCAACCTCATAAGAGATTATAAACAGCCAAAAATAAACAGTCAGAGATAACTGCTAAGTCCTTTCTGGATTTCTAACCCACAGAAACAGTTAGATAATAAACATGTGCTGCTTCAAATTGCTAAGTTTTGTGGTGACCTGCCACACTGCAATGACAGCACGGTCATCATCTTTCCAAGAACCTACATGTGCATGACGCCAGGACAGAATGCTACAAAGAGTGTGGCTCCTCAAACCCTCCATGTGACGCCATCAACACTACCTGCCTCATGACTCAGGTTATGTGAGAAAAACAAAGATCAATTTCATTAAACAATTATAATCAATTCTAATAAATACAGTAATTTTATTACTATTCCAAAATAACATCTGACAGGTTTAATAATATAAACATAAAAAAGAACACTGTAGCAGTTCTTAGATTTTAATTCAAAAATAGTTTTCATTAGTAAACAATATTAAAAAATTGGTAGACTACAAAAGCATGGAGAGTAGCCCCACTGTTTAAAACACACACATTTACACATTTACAGAGAAAGTCTTAAAGGTTATAGATGAGGTGTCAGCACTTATCTGTAAAAGCCCAGACAGTCAGTGGTGTGAACAGGCTTTGGAGGCAAACTGCATAGCCCCTCAACTCTACTATTTTCATATGAAAGCAGTTGGATACTATGTATGTAAATAATAAGCACAGCTACGATCCAATAAAAATTTACTAACAAACATTTTGAATTTCATATATTTTTCACATCATAAAATAGTCATCTTCTGATTCTTTTTCAACTACCTAGAAGAAAACGTAAATACCATTCTTACCTCGCAGGCCATTCAGAGCAGCAAGCTGGACTTGACTCACCAGTAACAGTTGGCCAAACCCCATTACATGCCAAATTATTCATAGTGATTCTGTCTGGCAAGCAAGATTAAGGCAACTTCTACACTTTCTTTGTTAAATCTCTTAGCATTACTTTAATTTATGATCCTGTGTCATAACAAGACTATATAATAAAGTTTTCTTTATTTCAGGCAGGCAAGGGAGGGAGAAAAAAGTTTCCTAAGAGACACTGGGAACTCAAAATGCACTTGAAAAGCAACAGACCTGGTTGTCACCAGATCAGCAATGAAAACTATCATGAATGCCCAAGATGACATTTTGAGTCCCTTAAAAAATCGCCCAAAGTAGAAAAGAACTATAAGGTACATTATGTGATAGAGAACTGAAAGAGACTGCTACAATGCACGTATTTTTCTCTTGAAATACAAAACTATGACACACTAAGTAGACAGGCGAGAAAGAAAAAAGAGCCCTGAAAATATTACATAAAGCACATCCTCAGTCCTATGTGTACATTAGAAACCTCCTATTCTTAGAAAATATTCTCTTCACTTTGCACAAATACATCATGGAGCTAAAAATTAGTACAATATTGTAATTTGCAATTGTTTTCCAAGTATAGACAAAATTCTTCATACTACAAAACAGATGTAACTGGTCACATCTAGTCACTATGTCAGCTGTTGAAAAATACACTATACACCTACCCAGGTAAATACACATGTAATATTCAGCTTTGTAGGCACAATGTCACAAAGCCATTTTAGCTGTCAGCATTCTTGTAGAAAAACAATAGAACAGGGAAAACACAAGTTCTGGTGCTTCTTGTTAACATTTACTGTATGATCCTAGGGTTAGCTATGGCACTGCTAAATATTCATGTCAGAATAACAAGGAAGACATATCCTTCTAATTTTGAAAAGGCTGTACCAACTATACCATAGAGAAAACTCAACAGCTATCTTAATTATCTTAAAACAAATGACTTCTGCTTTGCCTCATGATCTTCATAATCTTTTCCTACTACAGAACTATGAAAGCTCCTTGGGAGATAAAACTTCATCTTTGTCTTGCATTATTATTTTAAAGGAGTATTTTTAAGTGCATACAAATATTTTTAAAGATAATATCACTATTACAAGTACTAGGAAATTCTCATGATCACTGTAATTATCTTGAATACTTCAAAATGATTAATTTTATGTGAGATGAATCACATCTTAATGAGAAGAAAAACAGGGGAAAAAAAAAAAAGCCATGCTGACTTTTTAAAATACGGGCAAAAACCAGAATGTAATCTCCAACATCCAATATATTTTGTTTGATTCAAAAACTTCTAAATTACTTTTGGATAATCTGTTGTTTTGAACCACCCACATCAACTTTCTTTCTTTCATGCATGCATATATATGACATCTCGTTGAATATGTTAATCAACTTGCAGCACTCATATACAAACTTAACAGTATGAATATCTTTCTCTGGCTTATGCATAGAAATAAGAGAATTAATGATAGAGATAAAAACACTGGCAATAACAAGTACTGGCACAGATACAGGAAAAATGGAACTTTCATTTCTTACTGGCCAGTATATGATTTGATATGACCACTTTGGAAAATGCTTTGGCAGTCCCTCCAAAAACATAAGAATAGAGAACTCATATGATCCAGCAATTTCACTCTTAGTGATGAGTCAGGAGAAATGAACACGTGTGCCACAAAAAAAAACCCCAATATTTATGAAAATTTAAAGAAGCATTATGTAGGCACCTCTCTTTTGAGGGACTGTACTCATATTTTCTGTGAGTAGGTTCTTCAAATTCTGCCCTTCATATATCTCTTCGAAATTTTTTCCATAATAGCTCAAAAGTGAAAATAATCCAAAAGTCCATCAACTAATGAATGATAAAATATAGTAGCAATATAATGGAATATTATTCAACCATAAAAAATAAAATACTTGTCCATTCTACAACACAGATAAACCTTGAAAACATTATACAAGTGAAAGCCAGCCACAAATACAAGTATTTATATAGTTCTATTTATGTGAATTGCCCATAATAGGCAAATAATGAACAGAATAATAGACAAATCTAAAAACACAGAAAGTAAATTAATAATTGCTTAGGGTTGAGGGACAGTGATGGAAAGGGAATGGTGAGTGATAATTTATGGGGACAGTCTTCTTTTAGAAATAAATGTCAGTATTAACAGCTGTACAATCTGTGAACATACCATGTACTGAATGTTCACTGAATACTTCAAGTAGATGAATTGTATGATGCATAAAGTACATTTCAACGAAGCTGTTAGAAAAGTGAACATGCTAATAGAGGAGAGTTGGAAGCTGGGGAAGTTACTTTCCATTATAATCTTTCTGTACAATCTTCCTCTGATTATTTTTTACATGAAAATGTTATTAGCATGATGAAAAAATTAACTGTTAGAAAAAGTACATGCAAGACAATATAGATATCATAGAGCACACACTCTTCATAAAGTTAATCTAAAGGAACCTGATGATATGTTTCCCTAGAAGGCGCCACTTAGGTAAAATAAATGATGGCTCATACTGCTGCTGGGTAACCAGGAGCAACCTTCCAATACGTGCATACACAGACACGCACAAATAAAGATACATATTTATACAAGAATATCTCTCTGCAAGAGAAATAAACAAAATATATCCACCATGCAAAACTAAAAGCATATTATCAAGACATCAATCAACCCTTCTATAAATAGTATGACAGACTTTCTGTTGGCAAAAACTGCACTGTGCTCTGTAGAAACAGATGCAAGTAGCATTTTTGCCCTCTAGGATTTGACCATCCGATACCCAGTACACCAATGCAACAAACTGACAAGTACAAAGGGAGCCCAAACTGAGACAAACAATGAATGGGCTTCATAAAAGGGAAGAATTTGCAGAAGTAAAAACTTTAGAGATGGTTTTTAAGAAGGACCTAGAGTTTCACCCACATAAATTGAGGAAGAGGAGACCACAGGGGATGAGTGTTAAAAGAGAGGTTGAAGGGGGTATCCGACAAAATAGACAGTGAAGATAGGGCTGCAAGGGGGAGGTAGAGAGGCTTGGAACTGGGAAAAGATGCTAGTTAAGTCAGATGGTGCGCTGGAAACCTGCAACCCTTGGTCTTTCCCCTAAACAAATAAAGATGCATTTAATTAAGACCTACAATGAATTGAAGTCCAACCCCATCAATAATAAAAGCATTCTGGCAGCAAAATTAAAAGTGGACTGGCAAAAAGAGAAGATGTTGGGGAAAAGAGAAAAACTGGAGCAAGAAGTAACGACACCTGTAGTTTTATCGGAAGGAGGAATTCTGAGCTAACCTAGAAGCAGAAGCAGTAGAAATGCAGAGGGGGGTCTAGTTTTACAGCCACAGACAAATCAGGAGACTTGGTGACCAGTTGACAGTGCAGTGTTTCAAAGAGCAGGAGTTTGACCTGGTTTACCACCAGATAGCAAGAGTGTAGAATGGCAATCAACTTATCTCAGTACAATTTGGAAGTCTCTCAGTGTAGAGTTAGGAAATAGCCAGTATTCAGACCCCCAGCTCTACCAGCTACTAGCTAGAGTGCTCTGAGCACAATAATTATCTCTCTGGTTCAGTTTCTTCATCTGCAAAATGGAGATAAGAATAGAAACTATTTCATAAGATTTCATAATAGTAAATGAGATAATCTGATTAGAAAAGGGCCCTGTACATACTTAGTGCCATACCAGTGTCTGTGACTTACATCATGGCATTTACATAACAATGGGTCATCTCCATTGATATTCTGAGAAACTAGGCTTAGTGAAACCCTGTTCCTTACACAGACCGCAACCCTTATTTGTATGGCTTCAAAGACAATGCTATTTACATCATGCTGTGCTACTTTCTGAGCACTTGATTGAATTACCCACTCCACGAAGCACATGAAATCCTCAAGATGCCAGTTTTCACATGAAGAGCAGATTTGTTTTGCCTTGATTTCCAAAACTAGAGGTCAATTCATTATTTTCTGTGATGAGCTGAGTCCTGCCTCAGGACTTGGAAAGGATTTGACCTACTCCAAGAGGCCTTCCCCAACACATTATAAGACAGTGTTGGCCAATCTCTACTCCCTGCACAGCACATGTTTCCCTGGTTCTGTTTATTACAATATTCTAGAACTTCCCAAATCTCTCTGTCCTTCTAGACTACATGCCCTATGAAATCCAAAGACTGCCCCAACTTAATCACAGCAATAGCTCCAGCTTTTACAGACAAGCTAAAAGACAGTAAGAGCTAATTAAGTATGCTAAATAGATGATTCAAAATTCTAATTCTGGCCCTGAAGTATTTGTCTCAAAGCATTATACTGCCTGGTAAGAAAGGTCACATCCCTTGGACACTCTAGAATAACAGATTAAAAGCCCATTTCAAGTCCTGCGCTAAATGTGACAGAAACCACTGACTGCCCACTCAATAGCTATTCTTCTCTTGCCTAAAAAGGGCACCAGTAAGCCCAATTCAAGGAAGGAATCATAGAAAGCTCATTTCCTTCTGTCAAATTTCTTCTACCAGGCTCCTTGCAACTGGGAATCGCCAACTAATGCTGATCTAGCCAGTGGGACATAATAAGGAGTCTGCAACAGATCTGTAGAAAAGATCATCCTCCTACTGTAACTCTTATGTCCTTACATCCCTTTTTCCTGCTTTGAGCACAGCTACATGAGGACATGATACCTGGCACTGCTGTAGCTGTCTTACAATCACTTGGTTACGATTAAAGGACTAAAGCACCCATGGGCTAAAAATGGCAAAGTACAAAACCAGAAAGTGCCAGCAATTGATTGTATCAAGAAGCTTCTAGTTCTTTCCAACAGCTTATTGCCTGGAAATAGTAAATTCTATTATTTGCAGCTAACATTTTTCAAACTTACATACTGAACAAAGGCACAAAACACTTTAACACACATCTATTCTAATCTGATATAGGCCACTCAAACCCGAACTGCGGGCATTTAAAATTTGCAACCAAGAGAATACTATACTTCTCTATTCTGTGGGGGGGAACTGTCACTTTGGAAGCATTAAAGAATCCCCACATCATCAGAGCATGTCTGTTCATCTCAAATTTTGTACAAAGGGTTTCTAATAGGGAAAATCAACAGCACTAAGAATCTAAATAATCTCCTTTTTAAAAAAAAACAGAAAGAATCTCTTACTCATAAGAAAATAAAATAGTAGACTAGAAATCCAGAACCTGAAGTTACAGTTAGGCTTTTTACCTTTTCCAAATTGTGCTAACAAGTATAAAATTTCATATCTTAAGGAACAAGAAAATGTCTAGCAAAGAAGTTCATTGTTGGAGGGGCCTGGGGAGATGGCTCAGTATAAGGGCCTGAGTTCAATCCCCAGTTCCGCAAAAAAAAAAAAAAAAGTTCATTGCTGGATTTGACCTGGATAACATTACTAAACCATGAGATGTGTTTTTAGTATGTTTCCATTCTGTATGTTTCTTCAATGACACACAATATTTGTGTATGAAACATTCTGATTCATATCTACATATTGGGTAGTAAGCAACTCATAGTAATTAGCATATGCATCACCTTAAACTTTTATCAATTTCCAACTCCTCTGTTTAAGCTATTGAAAAACACTTAATGCATTGTTGTGAAATTATATTCACCCTGCTATACCACAGGATACCACAATTTAATCCTCCCCACTACCACACCAGCTGACTGATGCCTACCTCTCCTCACTCCTCTGTTCATTAAAGTCTCTAGAAATCACTATTCTGTTCTCAACCTCTAGTTTTTAGATTCTACTTATAAATGAGATAGTATAGCACTTGTCTTTCTGTACCTAACTTACTTAACTTCCTCTAGGTACATCTGTGTTGTTGCCAATGACAGGATTTCATGTTATTTTCGGCTGAAGTATTTTACTGGATATACATACCTACCATATTTTCTTTATATCTGTGCAATGATGGACATTTAGGTTGGTTCTACAGCCTGGTTATTATAAACAGTGCTGTAATAAAAATGGGAATGCAAGTATCTTCTCTACATGTTGATTTCATTCCCTTTGAGTTATACCCAGTAGTAGGAATGCTAGAGCCTATATAGTTCTATATTTGGGGAGTTATCTCCATAATTCCTGTATTAATTCACATTTCTATCAATAACATATAAGAATTCCTTTGTCTCCAAATCCAAAGCAGAATCTGTTATTGTTTGTTTTTATAATAATGATCATTCTAATTGGGGTGAAGTAGTCTCACTATAGTTTTGATCTGTATTTTCCTGATGGTTAATATTAGCCATACTAGCATTTCTCCCATTCTATAAGTTGGGTCTTCATTGACTCCTTTCTTGGCTACAGAGAAGAATTTCAATTGATGCAGCCCTATTTGTCAATTTTTATTCTAGGGCTAGGAATAAAGCTCAGTGGTACAGTGCCTGCTTAGCAAGTAGAAGACCATGGCTTCAATTCCTGGTACCCCTACCCCCCAAAACATTCCAAGTTTTGTTTTATTACATATGTTTTGGGGGTCATATCCAAAAATTTATTGGCCAGGTCAAGATCCTGACATGCTTCACCTGTATTTTCTTCTAGCAGGTTCAACATTTCAGGTCTTTAAGTCTTTCATCCACTTTGAGTTGATATTAATAACTGGTAAGAGACTGGAAATGTAGTTTTATCCTTCTACAAGTTAATACAAGTTTTCATGGCACTATTTATTGCCCTTTTCCATTGTATGCTCTTGGCTCCTCTGTCAAAAATAAATTGGCTGGCCAGGCATGATGGCACATGCTTTTATAATGTCCGCATTCAAGAGGCTGAGGACTGCCACCCATTCGTGGCCAACCTGGGCAATATAGTGAGTTCAAGGGCAGTCTGGACCACACAGCAAGACCTTGTTGCCACAAAAATGGGGGAAAAAAGTTGGTTGCAAATGCATACAATTATTTCTGGGTTCTTCTGTTCCCCTGATGAGTATGTTTGTTTCTCAATACCATGCTATTCTGATTATAGATTTGTAGTACATTTTGATATTACTAGCAGTGTGTACCACCAATTTTATTCTGCTTATGATTGCTCTGTTTATCAGTGGGTTAAGAAGTTGTTTTTCTTCTAATTCTTTTTTTTTTTTAATGTATTTAGTACAGGTTCTACAAGGGCCTCAATACACAGATCAGACTCGTAGTGATCCTCCTGTTTTCAACCTCTCAAGCACTGAGATTACAGGCATGTGCCACCACACCCAGTCTCAATCGCTAGCTCAGTGCACCCCGGAGGCAGAGCCAGCACAGCACCCTGGGGATTGAACCCCAGTGGCTAAGCCTGCCTAAGAAGGCACGTTAGTCCACTGAGCTATCAGCCAGCCCTGGTTTTTCTTGTTTGTTTGTTTTTTCCCTAATTCTATCAAGAATGACATGGGGTTCTAAAAGGGAATTATACTGAATCTGTAGGCTGCTTTCAGTAGTACAGACAAATTACCAATATTAAATATTCTAATCATGAACACAGGATATCTTTCCATTTATTTGTACCTTCTTCAACTTCTTTCAGTAATGTTTTATTGTTTCTTTGTAGAGCTCTTTCACCTCTCTAGCTAAATTTATTGAGGGTTTTTTTTTTTTATTTTTAGCTATTATAAATGAGATTGTTCTTGACTTTTTTTTCAGATAACTTACCCTTACCATTTAGAAATGCTACCATCCGTTTTATTCTTTATGACTGTTTTATGTGAGGGGTCTTTTGTGATTCCATATGAATTCAAGAACATGTGTTTTGTTTTTTTTTTTTTTTCTAATTCTATGAAGAATTTACAAAATGTTTCGTAGAGAGTTGATTCAAATGAGGAAATAAAGGGGCCAGGGAGATGGCTCAGTGGAATAAGAGCTTCCCTGGCAAGCGCAAGGGCCTGAGTTCA
>NDGM011220338.1:3544-16636 GCA_002564305.1 Octomys mimax
AGAGAGAGAGAGAGAGAGAGAGAGAGAGAGAGAGAGAGAGAGAGAGAGAGAGGCAGAGAGAGGCAGAGAGGCAGAGAGAGAGGGACAGAGGGACAGAGATAGAGAGATAATAATTTTTCCCGGCATAACTTAAAACTAGAAACACAGAATTGTCACAGGAAGAAGAAAATGTACATTGATATTTTCAAATAAATCAACATAATAATGAAAGTAATATTTGTGTCAAAATATTATGAAATACATATTAATATAAAATCAAGGTTATTACTACTCAACTTAAAATATTTGGAGAATATTTTTAAATTAAAAGTTTTCATTTCCAGATAATTGTGGATTCATAAACAGTTGAGAGAAATAATACAGAAGGATCTCAAATATCCTTCCTCTGATACATTCCCACAAGGATGATGCCTTTATAAAGCTGTAGTACAGCTCCACACCAGGATTCCTCATAGAGAGCACATGGCCTCTCAACCCTCGCTATGTTTTCCTTAGCAACTATCACTCTGTCCACCATTTCTAAAATATCATTTGAAGTAATTTATATAAACAAAATATACAATACAGAATTATTGGTATTGTTTTTCTCTCTTACTCTGCATAATTCAATGAAGATAAACATGTAAGAGGACCAATTGAACAGATCAGGAGATAGAGACACAACTGGAAACACATTCACCCATCCTATCTTTAACAAAAGGACCAAATATATTTGCTGAAAGAAAAAGAGTGACTTGAATAATTGGTATTGAAAACACTGGCTTCCCACATGCCAATTGCTAAAATTAGACCAAGGACTCTCACCACTTACTAAACTACAGTCAAATAGATCAAAGGGGCTGGAGAGATAGCACAATAGGCATAAATACGTGCCTGACTGGCAAGTGTAAGGTACTGAGTTTGATTCCCAATGCAAAAAAAAAGGATCAAAGGTTTAAATATTAAAGCTGAAACTCTAAATCTACTGGAGGAGAGAGTATGCAGAAATCTTAAAGACAGAAGGATAAAGAGTTTATGAATAAAAACCAAACTACACAGGAAATACTTCCAAGAATCAACAACTAGGATTTCACCTGCAGAAACTTTTGAAAAGTGTCTGCAGGTCATAAGAAATTTTCAACAGAATAAAAAGATAACCTATGAATTGGGAAAAAGTTAGCTGACTGTCCCTCAGACAAAGGATTTCTATCCAGAAAATATAAAGAACTAGAAAAAACCAGACCCACAAAATCAAAGACTCAATTAAAAAAATGAGGATCTGAGATGAATACACACTTCTCAGAGGCAGAAATACAAATGGTAAATAAATATATGAAGAAAATTCAACAGCATTGGTCATTTGAGAAATGGAAATTGAAACAACATGAGATTCCATCTCAACCCAGAAAAAATGGCTAACATCAAGAGGTCAAGCAATGGGGGCTGTGGGGAAAATGGACCCTTCGCCAATGTTGGTGGGAGTGTAGCTTGGTATAATCACTAGGAAATCAGTATGGTGATTCCTCAGAAAACCTGGGATTAGGGGTCTCAATTGGCCCAGCTACTCCCCTTCTCAGTAATTTTCCAGAAGAACTGAAAACATCATACCACAGTGATATATGTGCATCCATGTTTAAGCCTCCAAAATTTGTCATAACTGAATCTTGGAAACAATGCAAATACCCATCAACATGAATGGATTAAAAAAATGCATGGTATTTTTATGTAATGGAATGCTACACAGCTGTAAAAAAGATAAACTCCATATATTTTTAGGTAAATGGATAAAACTAGAGAACATACTCAGAAGTGAAATAAATCCTACCCACATTTGTAAACATTGTATTGCAGCTCTTGTGTAAAAACCTGAAAGAGTAAATAGGATCTGAGAGGTACAACGGATAAGGTGAAAGACAAAGAAACTGTTCTAATGGAAAGAATAAATGGGATGAAGGAAAGGAGAAAAGAAAGAAGTAAAAAAGGGAAAAAAATCATATCTATATCTATCTATCTATCTATCTATCTATATATATATATATATATATATATATATCAGCAGAGCTTGGATAATTGTACTGCTGATTTCTACTAGTCTATTGAAAGGAGCAGCTAATGCTAATATTAGCAAAGTGATATGAATTTCACAGTATTTACTGTAATGCATAGTGTTGTCTTCCAACCAGTTATTTATATTACCAGATATATGTATGTACAAATGGAAGAAAGAAATATATAATAACTAAAGAAGAAAAATAGGAGAAAAATTGAAAAAAGAAGACAAAACAAATTAAGCATTTGCTTCTTTCCATAGACCAGCAAACATACCAAGTTCAGTTGTCCAAACCATCCTGCTTACATACATACATCTCTCTCTCTCTGTCTCTCTGTCTCTCTGTCTCTGTCTCTGTCTCTGTCTCTCTCTCTCTCTCTGTATTTTAGGGAAGGGTCTACAGGGTGTTCAGGGTCTCACTATTAGATTGGACACGTGGTGATCCAACTGTTTACAGCCCCCAAGTGTAGGGATTACAGGCGTGCCACCATGCCCAGTCTCAATTGCCCTCTCAGCATGCCTCAGGCACCGGGCCTGCACAGTAGACCTGGGGATTAGCCCCCTAACCCCTGCACCTGCTTGCAGGCACTTTAATCTGCTGAACTATTTGGCCAGCCCAACATAGAGTTGTCTCTTTCCTCACTCCCTCTCCTGTCTTCTCCTCCAGAATAAACCATATACTAACATACAGAGCATTCTTAAGTAAATGCAAAGGAATTGAAATTATCTCATAGATACTATCTGACTACAGTGCAATGAAGCTGGAAATTGTTGACAAGAGAAACTACAAGAACACCATAAACACATGGAAATTAAATAACAACCTCCTAAACAACCAGTAGGTCACAGACAAAATTAAAAAAGAAATTACAAAATATTTGCAACGAAACAAAATGCACCTACGACTTACCAAAACCTCTATCATATAATGAACCTTTCTTAAGGGAAAACTTTATAGATATAAATTGGCATATTTGAAAATCAGAACAAGCCCAAATAAATGATCATATGCTGCACCTCAAGCTCCTAGATAAAGCTCAAAGAAGACAGGAAAGTATAAAGATTAGAGCAGAAATTAATGTAATGGAGACAAAGAAAACAATACAAGGAATAAATGAATCAAAGGGTTGGTTCTTTGAAAGAATAAATGAAATTGTGAGCACCCTGGGCAAACTAATAAAAAAAAGAAAGAATGAAAAAACTCAAATTCATGCAATAAAGAATAAACAAGCAAAAATCACTACAGACCCTAGAGAAATTCAGAAGATCATCAATACTTACTTTCAAAACTTTTACTCTCACAGGATGGAAAACACAGAGGTAATGGACAGTTTCCTAGACACATATGAAATGTCAAAACTGAGTCAAAAAGATATGCAACTTTGAATAACCTAATAATGAGAAACAAAACTGAAAATATAATAAATCTATCCCTAGAGAAACTCAGAAGATCATCAGTACCTACTGCCAAAACCTTTACTTTCACAAGATGGAAAACACAGGAGTAATGGACAGTTTTCTACTTACATATAAAACGCCAAAGCTGAGTCAAGAAGATGTACAAACTAAAAAACCTAATAATGGGAAACAAAATTGAAAATATAATAAAAAACCTACCAACAAAGAAAATCCCAGGTCCTGATGGATTCACAACTGAATTCTACAAGAAATGTGGAGAAGATTTAATGCCAACTTTTCTCAAACTCTTCACTGACATTGAAAGGAAAGCAATTCTTCCAAATGCATTCCTGGAGGCAAATATTTCTCTGATTTCAAAACCAGAGAAAGATCCAAATAAAAAAAAATAACTACAAGCCAATCTCTCTAATGAACATAGATGGAAAAATTTTTAATAAAATACTAGCAAACAGAATGCAACAAATCATCAAGAAGATTATACATTTTTTTAACGTTTTATAAATTTTAACCAACTTTACAGGCTTATGTCTGGTAATCTAAACAACTAATTTGAAGACAACAATATGCAGTATAACAACCATTGTTGAATTCCTATGATTTTGTTTAGTGAAATTCTTCATCATTTCTAATTATTTTTACTTTTTTAGTATTCTCTTTAAAAATATAAATGAGTCAGGGTGTGGTGACATAAGCACAAAAAATATAAATGAGACAGTGGAGGCTAAAAACAGGAGGATCACTAAAAGTCTGAGCTGTGTAGTGAGACACTGTACCAAACACATTAAAATAAATAAATAAATAAATAAATAAATAAATGGGAACATTTTTTAAAAGGCAGACCAATAGAAACAAACAGGAGTTTAAAACTATGTGCACTCAATCATACACTATTTTATTGCTTAAAGCAATAATTGACAAATGAAGTGAAAAAAGATAAATTTGCAATTATGCTTAAAACATAATGCATATATTTTAGCTACCAAGAAAACACACAAAACAATAGAATAGGATATTTGCAATTAATATACTTCACATAATTAAAAATTTTAGAGTGTACAGCCAATAGCTCTCTTACTTTTTAAGTGCATGAATATCTTGTTTTTAAGTGTTGAATTTCTACAAAAATTAGACCACATCTTAGACCCCAAAGCAAGAAATAGTTGAAGAAGACTGACATCATTGCAGGATTTCTTATGACATCAATAGAATTAAAATAGATATCAATTGAAATTCAAAATGGTGCAATCTGAGGAAGCAACGAACAACTAATCTTCAAGTCAAGAAGCAAAAACTAGAAAATATTTTCAATTTATATGAAAATAAAATGCATTACAGTTTTGGGATAAAGCTAATGTAGTTTTCCAAAAGGAACTTCAGAGGCACATTAGAAAATGGAAAGATTAAAATCAATCTAGACTTAAATTCAGTTAGAAAATTTTGCAATTTCTGAAAATAAATCTTGAAAGAAAGTAATGACTTTAATAGAAATAACTGAATTATAATTTCTATTACTGATCTTGTTGCCACCTCTTTCATTCTAAAGAACCAGAAAATTAAAATATATATTAAATATCTATTTGAGGCCTTAATCTATGTGTAACATAGAAGCTTGGTTCAAGACAAAAAATGAACTCAAATAAGGTACTTACTGTTCCCTGTGCTCCACCTCTAAGCAAGTGTCATCTGTATAGCAGGACAAAAGGCAGAACCAAGTGGGGCACCTGGGTATTTCTGTACAGTGGAGTTAATTGAACGGCACTTAGAAAATAATGAGTGAGCAGAAACTTGGAGAGAAGAATACAGGAGAAAAGGGAACTACCAGTAGAAATAAGCTTCAGAACTCTGCTATGGAACCCCTGGACCTCTTTGAATCTGTTACTAAGGAGTTATTTGCTCAAGTGTGATATGAAATCTAACAAGCCAGGCAACGTGCTGTGGGAAGCTGCAAGCTGAACACAAATGCCTTCTGAGGCCTGAGAGACCCTTGACTTCTACTGAGTCATGATACAAAGGTTTCATCCATATCCAAGCCCCTCAGCAGGGACCAAGGCAGCTCTCACCTTAGCAGAAGGTCTATGTCAGCCCTGGATTACTGATTTCCTGCTTTAAACCACACAAATGAAGCTTAGTTAGAAAAACAGATTAAAAGTGTAGATTTGTTCCACAATTTAGGAAACTCCTTGTCAATATAAGTGAAATATTACTTAAAAGGAGATATCAAAGTCTAAGCATACAACATAGTCATGCTGTCAGTGTTTACCATCTTATCAAAACAACAGGGGCTGTGGGTATAGCTCAGTGGCACAGCGCCCTGCGTGGCAGGCACGAGACAGTGAATTTGATTCCTGGTGTCAGAAAACAAAACCAAAATCAACTATTCAGGGTGCAGAAACAAGGGACCCACCACCAACAGAAAAATCATCCAACAGAATGAGATACAAAGAGGACAGGGTTGATGGAATTATCAAATAAGGTTTCAAATTACTAAGTAAAGATTCTATATAGGATAAGCATGTAAAAGTATTTAAAGAGAAACGTACACTTTGAAAAAGCAAAGAGAACATTTTTTAAAAATATCCAATTCCCTACATCGATTGCAATAATTATATATTGCAAACATATATTAATGAAATTTAAAAAATGTAATGACAGACAAAAACATAATCTTTCTCTAAAATGAAAAATTTATTTGTTGAAATTAATGATAGATTGGACACAGAATTACAAATATATAAAAATATATTAAATGTGAAAATTCAAAAGAAACCTATCCAAATTGTTATTACTATTACTGTCATTATCATTATTAGTAGTAGTACTTTTAGGGAAGGGTCTACAGGGTATTCAGAATCTCACTACTAGATCGGACGTGTAATGATTAGCCTGTTTACAGCTTCCTAAGAGATGGGGTTACAGGAGTGTGTCACCACACCCAGTCTCAATTGCAGCCTCAGCGCACCCAAAGGGTGGTGCCAGCAGGGCAGGCCCGGGGATCGAAGCCCTGGCCCCTGCACCTGCTTGCAAGAGATTTAATCTACTGAGCTATTTGGCCAGCCCTCAAATTATCCAAATTAAATCTCAAAAAATAACAAAACATAAAGGACTAAAAAATTTATAATTATCAATGATTCCATATCAAGTAGTTTTATACATGTGAAATTCAAGTATTTCCTAATACAATGACAATAGTTGGAAATATATTTAAATAAGCATTGAAAGGCATTATGAAATTTGTTGAAAACTAGGTATTTGCAAGTAAATGAACACCAAATAAAGATATTTACACCAAAATATATATAATATAATATAATATATCATAATCACATTATGTAAAAGCAAAAGAAAAAGTAGTCATAGGAAAAAAGAAATAATATGTAAATAAGGAAACGTAAGAAAAGGCAGTCTTTTACCAGAAGTGAAGTAAGCCAGATATTATGCAAAGGTGTTTTTTGAATGGCAGAAGATAAGCCTCATTTCCTCTCAATCTTGCTCCTCTATGCCTACATGACTATTTTATGTGGAGTATTGGGTACCTTCTACACTTTTTTCACAGATTTTAAATAAAGATTTACATTTAAAGATCATAGAATGATGAATGACACTTGAGGAGTCTCACTGACACATGTGCTTGAATGTAGATAAGAACCTGAGTTTTAGATTCTATTGTATCTAGTATGATAGGATAATTTGGTTGGAAGGCAGAGTATATTTTGCATGAGAGAGGATGTAAGGATTAAGGGCTAGATGGAAAATCCTGTTTCCCAAAGAGGCTCATCCCAATCTATCTACACACAGTTCTAATAATGTGGCACTCATTCAGAAGTGGTTTATAGGGCTGGGTATTATAGTTCAGCAGCATAAGTGCCTGCCTGGCAAGGGCAAGGTCCTAAGTTCAATCACTGGTACCACCAAAAAAAAAAAAAATGTCTTGGCTCATAGAGAGCCTGCCAAATAGCTCAGCAGACTAAAGTGCCTGCTTATGTATGTGCAGGACTGGAGTTCAATCATTCCTAGCATGCAATGCTGGTCCCACCCCAGAACATGCTGAGATGGTGAATGGGACTGGGCGCATAGGTGTGTGCCTGTAATCCCAGTGCTTGGGAGGCTGAAAACAAGAGGATTACTGAGTCTGATCTGTGTAGTGAGACCCTGTAGACCCTGTCCTAAAATAACTTTTTTAAAAGAGAAGTGGTTTATGTATCATTTCATCTCAAAACTTACTTTATCTTTATTTCATAGTCGTTTTAATAACATACTAGAGAAGATGTAATCGTATATGATCTTGAAAGTAGCATGTATTGTCCCTTTTCTTGGGCTCATCTTTCTTAGAACTCAGTCCATCTGTTGTATGGAGCTCAAAGCCGCATGACGTGGTGTCTGATAGTTGCTGAGGCAGAGAGCTTGCCATGGAAAGCCAACAGTTACCGCCAGGTATCTGAGGAAAGCACATCTTTAGCTAGTTCAGCATACAGCTGGAATGCCATCCTTGCCTCCAGTCAGCCCCAGATGATGCCATGTCACAAATAGATGTCTATGTGGATATTTTTTCCAATTGCAGATTTACTAGGAAAATATTCCATTTGCTGTCAGGTGCTGAGTTGTGGGGTACTCTAATGCACAGTAACATATTGAAAATGATTGATAGTAGCCATTTATATCTCTAGGGAATTTAGAAAACACATTATTGTTCAAGCTTGCCATCTGAACAGCAAATAAAATATTCCTGAAATATTGTTTATGAAATGAATTTTAAGTGTTTTTGGCTCTGTGACATGGTGGTTGTAACCTGTATTTAAAAAATTACATGTCATTCTAAATAAATACATAGTAATTTTTAGCAAATTGATTTCTTCTTAACACTTAACACAATGACCTCTCAGGACCCAACCATTTTTAGGCCAGTAATAACAAATTCTTTTTAGATTCCTTAAAAACTACTCACTAAAGGCAATTTAATGTGACTTGAATTTTGCAGCTATACACTGTCAAGTACGTCATCATGAGAAGCTACTTCAAAAGCAGTATGCTTTTTTCAACAGAAGAGTGAGTACGTAATACCAAAGCTGCAGTGTAATCTTATCATTTTGAGTGAGTGCCCTCCCAAATTCTTGACAAGTGAGCAGCAGTCTAAAAGAAAAAAAAAGAGTTTTTACACTGACATGGTCTGGGAATAATTTTCAAAAATCTGAGAAAAAAGAGGATAGGTGGTATTGTAATTAGATCTCTCTCTTTTTTTTTTTTTTGTATTTTGCCCTGTTCTATGTATGTACACATAAAAACTCAATTATGTCTTCTAGAAGCTTCTGGTCTAACAAAAGAAATAATACATTTGCACAAATGGCTTATCCATAAAATAGACAATATGAGACAATTCTCCATTAAAATTATATGAAGTTTTAAAATAGACAAGATTCTTTTCAAATGATTTGGTAAAAAATTAAATTATTACTTGACTTTATGATTGAATCATGAATAAAATTTGGAAATTGGAAATTAGAGGTTATGTAATCTGTGATATTGAAAATGGTATCTAAGGCCACATGTTGATATTTATCTTAAATTTATAGTGAATAGCATTATCACTTTGATTACTCAATTTTTTTCAAATTCTGTTTGTGTACTGTTTTCAACACTTCACAGATTGCAAAACACTTCTATTTTCACAGAAAACTTTATTAGAGAGATCTGATTTCAAGCATAAAGACTGCTGTCATCTAACACGTTAATGCAACAAAGTATGAACTATGTGAAGCAGCAAATACTAATGCTTTGCTATAGAGAAACATTTGAGAGATGTGAGGGAATATTTGGATAAATTAGCCTTATTTCTTATTTTTAAAATCACATAAACAAATACTGACTGGTTAAGGAAAAATCATACGTTTTATAATTTCATACCATGTATTAAATAAAATATTTTGAAAATGGAAAGAATAGTCACCAAAACTGCATACATAAAAAATGGGGCAGCAGGCTACTCTATAGTTGGTGTCATGTTATGTTAAGGTAGAATATGATGTTAGGGTTGCATAGTCTCATTGTACAGAAGGAGGAATTGTCCCCAGAAAGGTGACACTGAATAATTCATACATGGAGTGCAGTCCTCTATCTCGGTCATATAAACCAGATGACACACACATGGAGAAGAGGTGGATGTGGCTGTGTCCCATTACGCCAATCTCATTTGAGTGGAACATGTTTTCTTTGGAAGCTGAAATACATTTCCGAAACATCTGTAAGCAAATAAGCTTCATTAATTCTTGCCGTTTTATTCTGTAATAAAAGGTATATGTCTGGACTAGAAAAATTAACTTTATCTATGTTTTTCTATCTTTAGCTGTGAAAATGCTCTACAGTGGCCACTGGAAACAACGTGCTATTGTTATAATAAGAAGAAACAAGACAAACAGCAGTAGGACAATACTGTTTGCCTTCAAATATATATTTCAAGGGCCGGGAAGATAGCTCAGTAGAAGAAGCATCTATATATCTATATCTATATCTATATCTATATCTGTATCTATCTATCTATCTATCTATATATATATATATATATATATATATATATCCTACATGTGAACTTCTAACTGTTCATCATAGATTGCATCAGATGGAATATGATTCCAAACTGTATTGTATTTTCATGCCGTATCTCTAAGCTTGAGCTATATCTGTCCTTTGACTACAAATGACTCTATTGCTGTGAGTGAAACTTGCCATCGCTGCTTAAAGATATGGCCATTATAAATAAAAAGAGCAAGAAAAGGGGGATAAATTGCTGAAATATAATTATGGCAAAGTAGGACTGAAAACATTGAGTCAGTAAACACTAACTTAATTAACAACATCTACACAGAACAATCCCTCCCCTCCAGCCAACTCTTGCTTCATTTCTCCAACTGTCAACTATGATCTTCAATGACTAGCATCAAAGTAAACCTTGGGGATAGACTAAGCAGAGTAGGTGTTCTAGCTAGTGAGGGATAAAATGGTAGAGACTCAGCTAGAGAGCACATCTAGGAAATGTAGGTCACTGCACTAGTGAAAGCTTTCCTTTGCAGACAAGGGAATTCACTGTAATAAGCAATAAAAAATTTTTTTAAAAAGGGACATTAAAATGGAGTGGGCTGTAAGACAAATTCCATGCTAAACATTAGAGAATGATTCTCCTCTACCACACCATACAGATTTCAGAGAAAGTAATTTTTCTATTCTACCTAAGTACCTGTAGATAAAGAAGCTATTATCAGAGAACTGCAATACCTTCTAGAGTCAGGAATTTGCTGTGGCTGTAATCCAGCTTCTCAAAGAGCCCGTGTCAGAAGTGCCAAAGCCAATAGATGCTGTTTCTGCCGAGTCATGACAATGAATGGAGCCACTGTCCGTGCTTCCTCATCTGCAGCTCGACTTCGTAGACTTAAGTTCGGAATTCTCCAAACAAAGGAGGGCTTCATGAGAATCATTAGAAAACCTAAGGGAAAACTTTAAATTTAAGAATTTTCCACTGATGGGCCATCCAAATAGCTCAGCAGATTAAAGCGCCTACAAGCAGGTGCAGGGGCTGGCGATTCAAGTCTTAGACCTGCCATGCCTGTCCTGCTCCTGGGGAGTGCTGAGATGGCAATTGAGACTGCGTGTGGTGGTGCATGACTGTAATCCCAGCTCTTGGGAGGCTATAAACAGGCAGATCACTATGAGTCTGATCTAGTAGTGATCACGACCCTGAACTCTGTAGACACTTTTCTAAAACACACACAAAAAAATTCCACTGATTAAGAAATTATAGCAAGAGCTTGAATTTATATCTTAACAAAACAATTCATAGATTTGGGAGGTGTAACAAACTAGCCAAAATAGAAACTTTAAGCTTACAGTAATATTGATATTTATATTTATCCACTGGAATATTTGTTACAGTAGGACAGATCACACCAACACACAAACTATGTAGTTATTTCATACAATCTTACTTGTTCTTTTTTTGGTGCAATATTGGAAATTGAACCCAGGCTCTCACAGTGAACTAGATCCCCCTGCTTCGATTGATTGATTTAAACAAGATCTCACTAAGTTGCTCAACTGCCAGGTCTGGGCTTCAGTTTACTTTTTTCCTGGCTCAGCCTCCCAGAGAGCAGGTCAAGGTCTCTATTATGGAACAGACATAGGAAACCAAGTTTCCAAGAAATATTAAGAATTATATGGGCATTGATTCTTGTATAGGCCAAAACACATTGGTTTGTAAACAATAGCTCAAAATACTTCATCCTTTTTTAATGTAACAGATAAGCATAGTTGTGGATTTATGTAGACTCCACCAGGGCATATGGGTGTGCTATGGCCATTAATATGTTGTTTCCATCCTGCTCACCAGGAGAAGAGAATGAGATGGACAAGGCTGTGCTAGAAGTGTTTAAAGAACAGCCTTGAAAAGACACAGCTCAGTTATGCTAAGTAGTGCCTGCAGAAATCACTGATTTCTACACTGATTTATTCTGAAAACTATACTTGAGGGGAGACTGAAAAATACTGTGCTGGTCAGGGTTTTTTGTGGAAATATACAGAAAAGGACTTTGATGGGAAACCTGAAATCTCTACCAAAGTATAAAAGAGATGTATGTATAACCATTTGAAGGAGAGTTCCAGAGGACATTATCAATATAATTATCATTATCATGATCATATTTACTATTTTGTACCAGGAATCAAATCCAGAACCCCATGTCTGTCAGGCAGGCGCTGAGCAACTGAGCAATATCCTTAGTCCAGTGGCCATTATGAAAACTACAATGCATACTTTACCAAATACTTTGGCAGCACCACTGAGAATGAACTTAAAATATTACTCTTACAATAAGAACTATATTAATATCAAAATATCTAGTGTTCTTGAAATAACACGAATTAATCAAGACGAGTTTTTCATCTTATGTACTGTTGAAAGATTTTTACTGATTTTTTCAGCTTTTGTTTTGTCATAAACAAAATTTTATTTATTTATTTATTTATTTATTTGGTACAAGGTCTTGCTACATGGCTCAGATTCTATACTGATCCTCTTGTTTCAGCCTCCCCAGAGCTAGGATTACAGGAATGTACCACTACACCCAGTTTCAGGGCCAGCATGGCATGGTGGTCCTGAAACCAGGTCCTTGTGCTTTCCAGGCAGGTGCTTAGACTGCTGAGCTATCTCTCCAGCTTTAAATTTTAGTTTGAGCATACGTGCAATGCTTGTTACTTTTTAGTGTAATTATTATAATTGATTGTCAGAAATATTGTGAATCCCCTTCTTTTCCTATGACCTTAAACCATTTAAGTCTTTTTTCATATCTATACACATTTGTTTCCTCTTCACCTGTTATGTGTGTGGGTTTGTCTGGCCTTCCCTTGAAGGATATTCTTTACAATTTTTTTTTCCTATTTTCCATATAAATTGCTACATTCAGTTTAGCAATCTATTTCTTGGTTGTCTTTTAAATTATATTTGCATAGAATTTCAAAAATTAAACTCATGATTTTCTAAAACTTTTTATTTTCAGTTATTTCTATCTAAAAATTTCTTATGTTGCTAAGGATCAATTTCTCATAATTTCAGTAGCAATTTATTAATTTTGCTGGTTTTCAGAGAGATTAAACATCATTTATTT
>NDGM011220350.1:670-13909 GCA_002564305.1 Octomys mimax
ACTTTGAATCTGCTTCATGCATTCTATTTCTTTCCTACATTGCTCATTCAAGGATTCCACCATTTTTCTATTCTCTATTTTTTATCAGTGTATTCTTTAGAAGCACTTAATACTTCTTTCATTATAATTATTATTTCTTCTTTTACTTCAGAAATTATTTCTGATCTGATTTCCTGTATACTTTTCTGAAGTTGTTTTGTTTACTTCAGACTCTATTATTTCAGAGATTTCAGGTGTGTGATTTCCAATTTCTTCTATGCTACTGTCTCCTGCATTTGTTCAGAGTGGGCTCAGGGCCAGAGAATACATTTTGCTCCTTCTCTTTTTCATTTTGTATAGCACTGTCTTCTGATCTTTGGTGTAGAGCTTTGGTAGTTATTACCTTAGCACCAGGTCCAGATCTACCAAGCTCGAACTCATCCAGGTGGGTGTGGCTTGCGTCTGGCTGCTGTGCTCCACTTTTCCTGCTGCAGCCCTTGGAAATGAGCGTTTTGTGCGGCGCTGGCAAGATGTTCTGCTCCTGGATCAGCTGGGTGGGCCTTACCTCTAGCCTCTCTGCAGGGAGTTCCACCCACGCACTTAGCCTGGGTGCTGGCTGGAGTGAGGATCCTGAGGGCTCTTGGTGGTCTCACTCACACACCAGGCCTTCATGCTGGCTGGAGCCAAAATTGAGAAGGATTTTTTTTTCCTGTCTCAGGCTGTCTTTATGGTAAGTCTGGTAAGGCATGTGGAGCTGGGGATCGAACCACAGTCCCCTCCACCTAACTGGGTTTGCTCAAGCCGGCTCTTAAACAACTGTGCTAAACCACAATCCCCCCTTCAACGTATTTTAGACTCTTCTCATTTTAGATTAGATATTCTGGCTCTTATGATAAATGGTTCGTTTTGTGGTAATTTACGTAGAACTTTTCCGTTGCACTTTTTCTTCATCACTTTTATTCCAATAATATTCTGAATTGTAACAAAGGTTTCCTGCATTTATTCTATCCTTTGCACTCATCTTTAATATTTCAGATAAATCAAGAATAGAAAAAAAAGCAAATTTCCCCTAAGTTATTACTGATGCATTTCCTCCCTGGGATAAAGACAGACAGAGACTGAACCATACCCTGATTATCTGTTTGGAGAGACCACGTATTCATATAAATAATATATGCAGAGTGTTTTACATAGAGAGCAGCAGAGCACAAAGCCAGATCTCAGCATAGATGAAAGAAATCAATTTTTGGTGAGGAATCACTTCTGCCTAATTAAAATGCTGGGTTAGAACCTTTACAGGAATTTAACAATTCCTTCCATGGATGGCAATCGAAAAATAGGGCATAAAGTCTACTTAATTAGTTGCATAAGTAGGTAGAAGAAAAGATGAGACACATAGAATTGTATGAAATATATTTAGTGGGGATTTTCTGGGTATTTTTTTTTTTTGATATTTTAGTTTTTTTTTAGACCTGTAGCTTCCTTAGTAACATTAAGCTTTTCAGGAGTTCCAATTCTAAACTAAGCCGAATAGCAATATCAAACAGGATTTAGTAAAAGTAGACATTCCAAAGTCACATAGATATTTTGTCAGCCTCCACCACGCAGTTCATATTCATCACAAGAGTGAGGGAAATAAAATATGATACATAATATTTATTGTATTTTTAATGATCAATGAAACAGTCAATATAGTAAACATGATATGCTGCAATGATTAAAAAAAGTTCAAGAATATACGTGCAGGTGTTATTTTATTGCTGTTCTGTCACTATTTTTATCTCCATCACTACAGTTAAAATTATACCAGTGCTAGAAGCATTGTGCCTCACAATCAATTTGCATTCACTACGGACTATAAGAAAAGGTGAGAAAAGAGCAAAAACTTTTAGGAAAGAAATAGAATAAAATGAGCAGAAATCAGGGATCAGCTGAGGTTCACAAAGCGAGAATTCAAGGAGATAAAATCAGGTCAGAGGAAAATAATGCACAATTGTGGAAATGAAACCTACCTTAACAGAAAAAAAAGGCAGGATGAAACTTCTAGAAATTAAATCTGTTATCTATAGAATACTCCAAGATTGCAAAAGGATAAAAACAAATGAGAAGTTAACGTCGATCTTCAAAATGGAAAATAATCAGTTTCATGAATTTAGGTTCCTAATGAAATCGAGGGCACTAGAGGGCTTTCTGGAAAGAAATAATAGTATCAGTCACCCTACTTGGAGCTTGTATTGTGAATTATGTAATTTTTCAAGGACATATAATAACACATATAAGTTTAAGGATAAGGATATAGTAGGTACTTTTCTTCAACAATCAGTTAAGGAATAAAATGTCACTATTATCACAGGATCTTCCTTGTTCCACTTGAATTCCTCTCTCTTTTAAGGATAGGTGCTCTTTAGACCCAGGTATCTTCATCAGAGTGTTTACTGTTTAAAAAAAAAAAAAGGCGAGTTTCAATTTCCTTCTTTTGTAATTTACATTTGTTCACCTTCCATTTTAATCTTGTCAGCAGATTGATGGGCATACTGCATATACTTGCTTCTTTCAGTTATGTGTGTCATTAATATAGCTTTCCAGTTAATGGTTTATCTTTTTGCCTTCATTCTGATGTCTTATTTATGACATCACTTTCCCAAAGTTCAATTTGTATAAAGTAAAGCGTACCCTTATTATATGGATAGTTGGGCTAAATTTGAAAATATGATACCTATATAACTATGACTAGAGTCAACATGTAAAATATTTTCATTACGCCAAAATGTACACAAATCTCTTTCGTAGTAAATCCCTCCCATACTGAGATCTCATGCAACCTAGATTTATTGTCTTTCGTTTTGCATGTCTTTTAGAGAATCTTGAATGACTAGAATCACATGTACAGTGCAAGAGTCCCCGTTGTTCTATATCCCAACATGAGTTGCAATTAGTGCTCTAATTTTACTCATTCAGATACATAGCAAATTTCCGTGTTTTAGATTTCCATTTCCTTAATCACTAAAGATGTTGAATTACTGTTCAAGTGATTCATGGCCATTCATGTATCTAAAAGAAGATATAGTACCAAGTGTGTGTTGAAATGGTTTGCTCATTTTTTAAACTGAATTATATATCCTGCCGTTATGCACTTACAAAAGCCCTTATACATCCTAGACAAAAGGTCATTGTGAGGTACGTGACATGTATGCTAAACATATTTTTCTCTCAAACTGTATTTTCTTTTTTGCTTGTCTCATTTACTTACGTGCCATTTAAGAAACTCAAGATTTTAATTTTACAAAATCCTATTTTAATTTTTATTGCATAGTCTTGTCTTTTTCATACCATTTAATGAAGATTTGCCTGCTCAATTTTGCATAAGTTTTCTCCAGTTTGTTAAATGGCAAATAGTTGCAGCTGGTAGTTAATTCTACTATCCACTTCAAGAAACTTTCTGTGTAGTTAAGAGGCAATCCTCAAGTCTTTTTGTTTTGTTTTGTTTTGTTTTTCAAAATGGATAACCATTTATCCCTGAAAATTTTATTTAACATAATATCTGCTCTCTGCTGCAGAATCTTAGCAAAACTGCAAAAGCGATTAGTTACATATATGTAGATCAAGTTCTACACCCTTCTTCTCTTCTTCCTTCTTCATAAATCAAAGTGCCTACGTATAAAAGTTACTCCATTTCTGAAATATCTTTCCTTTCTCTCCAATAAGAGGACTTTTATTTATTATTAAAGACTTGTCAAAATCCCCCAAACAATTTTACAAGTGTTAAAAATAGACTTGTTATTTGTAGAAAGTTATAGTCTTTTGCTAATAGTACACAATTGCAGAGGTAATGTAGCTATGATACGAAGTTAGTTGCCTTTCATGGGGTGAAAACATTTCCTTCTACTATTACACATTTCTTAAATGGATGACATTACTTTGCATAATTTTTGTCTCTTATACTTTTCAAATATACAAAAGTAGGCATTACTGGAATAAATTATATTTACTAAGATTTTGTAGTGTTTTTCATACATATCTAGCTTTAATTAAATGATAGTTTAGCACAGTGAATACTGGTCTCTTAAAATAGATTGGGAAGTGTTTTCTCTTCCTCTCCACTCTGTAAGAATTTGAGTAGATTTGATTATATCGCTTCCTGAAGCCATTTTACTCACTAATGAAACTATTTAATCTGGAGCTCTTCTCACAGGAAGTATTTTAAGTATAAATTCAGTTTTTAAATTGACACTGAACTATTCGGTTTTTTTTTCTAAATTTTAGAGCCAAAAATTGCCCTCCGAGTTTTAGCAGCACGTCACACATTTTGATATGTTGGCCTTTTTCTGCATAAGTATCTATTTGTCCTAACCTTATCTTTCCAGAAGCCTAGTTAAATAAATGATTCTTTTGAATTTTGTTTCCTGGCATCTCTCACTCAGCCACACACTTTTCCCTACCTTTATGCTTCAGTTAGGATAACTTCTTTTGATCTATCTTTAATTTCATTGACATTCACTTTAGCTGTGTTCATTCTACTGATAAGCCCTTGAAGAAATCTTTCACCTGTACATCATGTATATTTTATTTTCTTTCATTTCCATTTGACTCTGTTTGTGTTCTGTACTGAATCTGCCATCTATTCATGCACACAGTCTATATTTCCCATTAGAGCCTGTGACATATTAGTGATACCTTAAGTCCACTTCTGACACCACAAGCATCGGGGTCATTTCATAGGCTGGTTTTACATATTAACAAAACTTGTATTATCTAGCTGGTTAGGATAGATTTTAATTGTTGATTGGCTACCAGACATCAGGTGTAGATGAGCGCTAAAGACCAAGCAAAGTTCTATGCACGCCTGAAAATGATCAGTTTTCTTCCTTTGCTCTCTCACTCTGTAGGGTTGGTTGGTGCTGTCTAGGTAAGATAGTGAGAGGAAGGGGAATTTCACAGTGTTGCCACCGTAACTCCAGCTTACAAAAGTCCCTGCCTGTACCACAGACAGTATTTATCTCAGTACTTTTTCCCGCTCCTAGCCATACACTGGTCTTGTGCATTACTGAATGATAGACTCATTTCATGATGGAGTCAAGGGAGTTTTGCATTGTAATAATCCCACCACAGCCTCAGCGAGACATTATATACCTGAGCCTCAGATGTGGACTTTCTGAGCCCTTGTGTCCCTCCTACACCTGACAGCCAAACTCTGCCTTATATCTGTGGTGTAAGTCCTGCACACCACAGTTTCTAGCCCTTCCTGGCATCTAGGTGAGATTATGGACCCAAGATGGAGTTTTCCATGTGTGGCAGGACTTTTGCCTCAGCTCTTCCCTCACCAGCAGAGGGCGGTCTCCTGCTTCCTACTTCTTCCCCCATAGCAGACATTTGCTTTCTTTACCTGTCCCTGAAGCAAAGAATTATTTCCTGACCTCAAAGCAATGGAGAAGTTTCTGTTGCTTTTCCTCGTAGTGTAAGACTTTCACTTTTTATGAGAGAAGTATCCATAGAAAGTGCACAGGGCCATTTAAATATTGTAGGTTAGTCCTACAACAATTTTTTTTCTTGTCACATTTATTACCCTTTTTAAAAAAAGAAAAAAAACTACTTGAGAGACACTACAGCAGTAATTGATATGACATTAGAAGCCCCATCTCTGACAAAACTAAACAAAAAGGGGGATATAAATGAAAGACCATATTGTAGTGAAAAAAAATACATATATATATACAAAATAGTTAGGATAGATGTATAACTACTTTCTCCTAAATCAATGAAAAGAAAGGTTTGTACTAATACTGTTTGGGCAGGATATCATGTCTGCATCTAAATATAAATATATATATATTTCACTACAATATGGTCTTTCATCTATATCCCCTTTTTTGTTTAGGTTTGTCAGAGATGGGGCTTCTAATGTCATATCAATTATTGCTATACTGTCTCTTCAGTAGTTTGTCTAAAAAAAAGGGTAATAAATGTGACAAGAAAAAAATTGTTCTCAATGCTATTTGTTTGTCAATAAATTAATTTAAAAAGAAAAAGAAAAGAAAGTGGACAGGGCTTTGGGCTTCTCTTCCAGAAGTGGCAAATTACAGGCACCACCAAACGGACCATCCATTTGACAGTTTGTTCATTGCCTTCTGCGTCTCCCCCACAAACACTACTAGGTCTCAAAGAAAACAACTTGCGTTTGCTTTTAAATTTCCCTGCGTTTAGGGTTCATGAGTGTTTCAAATTGACATGCTAGTTCAAATCTCGATTATGAGAATTTTAGTTTTTATTTTTATTTTTATTTTTTTGGTGGAACCGGGGATTGAATTCAGACCGTCGCACTTGCCAGGGAAGTGCTTATTCTGCTGAGCCATCTCCTTGGCCTCTGGATTATGAGAATTTTGAAATTATCTTCTGATTTCTTCTCACCCATTTACATGATAGTGTTCTCTTTCTTCTTCACTCTAGCAAAGACTGACACTTTGTGCACTCCATCTCTCTTTGGAAGAGAGACCCGTCATTCTCTAATTCACTTCACTTGCTTTAAAGTATGACCTAAACTCTCTACTAGGATTTAAAAAAAAGATGTTACTTGGTGTATTATTTGGCTTTTTAAATTCTTATAATGGGATTCACATTTTAAAATAAACTGTAACTCCAAGACTATATCAATCATTTTCTAAACTTAATGATAGCAGTACTATTGCATATGAAATGAAAAACATTCTGAATTCATGATTTGTCTCCAAAGACTTTAATTGAATTTGCTGATTTTCAGTCTGGATATAAAAATAGAAATTCATTAAAGTTTATGTGAATTTCAGAAGATGGTAAGCTGTTACATGGCTGTCTAAATGCATATTACTTTAGCCTCCATCCCAGCTAAATGAAACTTTTGATGTGTCTTTTGTTTTCCAGGAAGATGCAGTGAAGAAAAGATTGGCTCTAAACTTTGCCAGCGTTCAAAATACTTATCAGGTATGCTTGACGCTTAACAATCAGTATTCTTTCGAAGTCTATAATACATGAAATATTTTCTAAGATAAGCTTGGTTTGTAGCATACAAAATATCATGTAATAGATTTCAATTTTATTAACTAAACAACTCAGAAAGAATTTAATTCAAACACTCAGCGCAGTGATTCTTGATTGCACATATTCTTGGATGTGGAATAATTCTCTACTTAAGGACATCCTACTCAAGTTTTGAAGAAATAATATTAACAAATATTGTTTTTAAATTTCTACCAAAGTGAACCCTTTTTTCTTGTTTTGAGACAGGAGCTCAGGCTGGCCTTGGACTAGCCATCCTTCTGCCTCAGTCCCTCTCTTCTGGGCCTGGGCCCCCACACGCCACAAGCCTCTTTAAATATGTACCCCTTTGTTCTAATTTATCATTTTGTAGCAAAACAAATCCATTTTCCTCCTGAAAAATTATAAAATACTTGAAAACAGTTATCATGCATCATTTTTCTTTTCTTCCTTTCTTCTTCTTTTGTACTTTTTAGGGAAGATCTACAGGGTGTTCAGGGTCTCACTACTAGGTCAGACTTGTAGTGATCTGCCTGTTTGCAGCCTCCCAAGAACTGGGATTACAGGCGTGCACCACCATGCCCAGTCTCAATCACTGTCTCAGCGCACCCTGGGGGCAGGGCCGGCACGGCAGGCCAGGGGATTGAACCCCTGACCCCTGCGCCTGTTGCAGGTGCTTTACTCCACTGAGCTATCTGGCCAACCCTCATTTTTCTTTTTTATTCCACCTTGAAAATTCCCATCCCATCAGCTCCCTTTGTATCAGGTCCATTTACTAGCCAGTACTCTGGATCTCACACCTGGCATTTTCATCTGTGATCCAAACTTTCTTCTCCATCACTGAAATATGAGATGTTCGAAAACGTTATGTACCCAGTTTTCAATTTTTCTTTCTTTCATTTGTATTTTTACTCAGGATAGTCATCTTCAAATTCTGGCTACATACTTTGTCTATGAAAATAATGCCCAAATCTGCCTTGTTTTATTTCTTGAAATAGTGAAAATTTCCACTGCATTGAGCCATTAGGGTTTCTCATAACGGGATCAGCTGTCTCAGGCCTGTCGGTTTCCAGCTGATCTTTCCTTCTTACTGTACTATGTGTGCATATGTGTACATGTATGTGTATCTGCATGTGCATTTGGGGACAAACTGCGGCTTAGGGTTAGACAAGTATTTCTATACTGAACGTTCCCATCTGCAACTGCTTAGATCCAAAATAGGGAGCTTAGTGTACTGGAACTTTGAACAAAAATTCCCACCATAGGTCATGCAAATTAATGCTCCACAGATGCCCACAACAAACATGAGGATTTCAATTTCCTGGTAAATCACTGTCCTGGTATCAGACTCTGGATAGAGCAGGCCTTTCTCCCAAGCTCCCGCAGTCACTTGGCTTAGTTTTCTTTTGAGATCTTTTATAGGTGGCAATTCAGTACCTGGGGACTATTCAGGGATCTTAGCCCATTCTGCTCTTTCCTTTACCTCTTCCAACTGGTTTAGGCCTAATATGACATCATGTGTTCCAATATGAGCAATAGATACTAATCCTTAAGCCTGAAGACCTACACCCTGCCTGATATTTTCCTCGGGCCATGACAGCACCAGTGTTGGAGCTGCTGCCAGGCTTCAAGTTCCCTCTAAACTTCTGTCACCTAGAGAGCTAGCAGCTCTTTGCTTAGGCTAAACTGTGCAGTTATATGTATTCTTTGCCTGACAAACTATCTCATCTAGTGTTTGTATAAATATGCAATGTGTGTGTGTATGCATGTGTCTTTTTGTATGCATGTCTGTGTATAGGTTATCTATCTATGTTTCACTTCCAGCAGTTGTCAGAGTTAGTGTCCCCTGCACTTCTCCTGTACAGCTAAAGCTCTGTGTATCAAAAACATATGCATCACACTCCTACTAAAACTCTCCTTTGTGCCCGTATTTCTTCCATAATAATGCCTTGACATGGTCCTGGTTTCCCAAATATGAAGCAGCAGAATCACATTAAATGCCACCTTCCTATTGGTTCTTCATATCCAATTGATCACCAGGTTAATTTTATAATTGCAATACTTTGATTAAAATATCCTAAACAAGCTCATTGACTCATTGATATAATGAATATAGTATGTATCTTTTAGAATTTTGTGAATATTAAATGAGCAAATAAATCAGATAAGAAATACTGTAAGACTGGCATAATAGATCCAGTAAATTAACAACCAGCTACTTAAAGACCCAAGCTAAGCTAGCATCTACATTTTAATTAGTAATATTTCTGGATTTTCACAAATTCATATGTACCCCATACCAGATTAGAGTACACAAATGAAAAACAAGCATAGCAACTCATATGTACCTTATTTATGACTTTATAGTTATTTTATTATCTAACTGTATTTTGACATATCTCATTTTTCTTACAAACTGAGTTATCTGTGTGAATGACTAAAAATTAATTGCTCAATACTAAATTTAGCCATTATTCTCTGCTGGCTACTTATTCATAGTTCATGTCATTCAATATTTATGCCAAACTTATAATTAGTTATTATCAGTCCTACCTCTTTGAAGAGGGAACTTAGGTACATAGAAGTTAAATATGCTAATGATGGTCAAAGGAAGAAACAAAAGCCAGGATTTAAATACATGCAACCTGATCACAGAGCTTAAAATATTGTCTGCTGTTCTGTTGTCAATGAATGAGTATATTTACAATATATTAACAGCAGGTTTGATCTTTGTTATGATTTGTGCCTAGTTGTCCCCCAGTGCCTCATACAGTCATTGGGGAGACTTCTAGAGATTGTGATGAATTCATGATCACTGGGATTACGGATGTGAGTGCTACACCTACCCTGGTATGGGAAATCTGCATACAATATAAGGAAGGGAAAGATGCTTGCTAGCTGCTGAAGCTGCTGCTCCACCCTTTGCCCTTTGCCGCATTCCACCTCCATGAACTACTGTCCTCTGCTGTGTGCCACCCTCCAATAAGTGTGAGCTAAATAAGCCTTTCCTTCTTAGTTTTGGGTGTAGGGTATTTTGTCCCAACAATGAGAGAAAAGTAATCACGATGATCTTTTTTCTTTCTTTCTTTTTTTATGTATTTGATACAAGGTCTCACGTGGCCCATGCTCTTGCCAAAGAAGGTGCTTAATCTGCTGAGATATCTTCCTGACCCTGACAATCTTCTTTAGAAAAATCCAATCCATCAAGTCAGTGCCCAACTATGATACCAAAAACTAAGCTCCAGTATAGATGCTATACATTTAAAATTCGATAAACTTGTAACTTCCTAGTTACTGAATTTATATGCCATTTGATTCATTTTAGTAACGAAGTCTACTTTCTGGTAGCCACATCACACTTAAAACATGAATGACTGTTTTCTAGAGGGATTATTTGGAGATTTTTCTTCTCTACATTATAGTGAGTAGCTGTATATTCTTAATTTGTCAAAACATAAAAATGCATCTTAAGTTATATCTTCACGACCAACTCTGTTGATAGCTTTGAAACCTATTTTGTCTTTTGTAGCATTAGTTACTCTACCCAAAATTTTGTCATAAATTTTCAGGCTTTGCATAATCACACAAGAGCTTTCCTAATGTTTTTAGAGATATGACTTTTCCAGAAAGAGAAATAGCGCCCTATTTATGTAAAACTAATGTCTTCTTTTCATATTGATAATGTGTCATTAATAAAATGGTAAATGATAAGCAGACTTAAAATATTTTGTGTTGTGAGTCTGTATCTTTTTCTCCCTCTTTATTTTCCTTTTCCTCTCTCTCATTCTCCCTTGGCAATATTTCATTTCAATTAATGTCATGTTAGAACTGAGTTAAAAAGTGAATAAAGTGAATAAATTAGTGTTGAGTTCATCCTTCCTTTGAGCATTTGCTCCGTGTAATTTGCTGTGTAGATCACAGGCTAACCAGGGCTTGGAGGATGTTTCAGGTACAAACAGTCAACTGCATTTTATTCCATTTCCTTCTGATGGAAAGAGAGGTGATTTGAAGATAAATTAGTGTGCTATAGTTTTTAAGCAAACAGTAATGTGTGAATCTTGTCATCTACAGCAATATGTCAATAATATTATAGAAGAAGTTAAAAATCTATGTGGTATCCTTGGGTGTGTTGAAACTGAACAAATTACAGATTCAGTAAATGAACTAAAACTAGTTCTTCAGACAACCGGAGAGGTAAGTGTATTCATTTATTATGCATTAATTCCTGAAACCTAAGTTCAATAAGTAATTAAAGGGAGTAAAGACTTTTGGCTAGCAACTATACATCTGTGCGTATGTATGTATGTACATGTTTATGTGTGGCATGCAGGAAGTGATTTCTTCATTAGTGGATAAAGACAGCTTCATAGTAAGCTGAGTAGATTCAATTAAATTGAGAAGAAAATGTTTTTCATCTTTGATTGGGACTACCATGTATCTAAGTGCAACTGAATTTAGTCTGAAGTACTGGATAAACTTACACCATCTTTACATGCAGGTGTGTGTGTGTGTGTGTGTGTAAGCTGCTAATGGGTGTCCTGTGCAAAGATATGTGCAGTTACAATGGCTTAAGTGTGTGTAAACAATACACATATGGAGGGAAGAACAGATCAGGTTGGGATATTTTTGTTTTTGTTTTTTGTGGAACCAGGGATTTGAACTCAGACCTTTGCGCTTGCCAGGCAAGCACTTATTCTACTGAGCCATCTCCCCGGCCCCTCAGATCAGGTTTTTTAATATCACTTCCTAAATTGGCAGTGCCCAGTGCTACTGGAAGACATGAATGAATTTCTCTAGCTTCCTATATTGATATTTCAGTTTGAATACAGTCATTATGCTTTAATGTATAAACCTCAGAAAAAAGAATGACTGCGATTATTGTCCATAAAATATTAGTAATTCTCAATAATGATAAATCTGTCATCACTGGTTTGGCAGATGATGAAGCAGAAAGATGTAATCTCATAATAATATACTAGCTCCTTTTTAACCTCAGGGGTATTTCTTAGATTTACAGTGGGTAGTCAAAACCACAATAGTACCACATTCTACATGTGCTGTATTTTTCCCTACACAGACATACTTCTGGGAAAGTTGAATGCATGAATTAGGCACAGTAAGAGATTAACAATAATAAAGTAGAGCAATTATTAAATATATAGTGTAATAAAATGGACAATGTCCCTATTCCAGCACTTTGAAATCATTGTTAAAGAAAATAAGCATTATTTGAACATAAGTCCTACAAAATTGAGACAGTTGATCTGATAACAAGCTAGATAATAAGAATCTTTTTTGGCATTCTTCTTTTTATCTTTTATTAATTTTAATGAGAAAAAGATAAAATAGCAATGAAACAGTTTCAAAACAGATTAGTATGACAGATACAATAATTAATACATTGTATATTATTTTCTTCATAGTGATTATTCAGAGGACAAGATGTAGACATGATATCTTGTCTAAACAATATTAGTACAAACCTGTATTCTCGTTGAACCTAGAGAAAATAGCTGTATATTTATCCTACCTTGTATATACATATTTTTTCACTACAAAACAGTCATTTATTTATATCCCTCTTTTTTGTTTTGTTTTGTCAGAGATGGGTGTTCCTAACTCATATAAAGTTAGAGAAGCTATATTTGTTTCGATAAATCTTTAAAGGACCTTTACATACTTGAAGCCAATTTAAAGATTGTAGGTACTTGAATTCAGCAGAATGATCCAATATAGTCCAATAGTCCATAACAGTGGTGGGTTATCAGCAGAACTGGCAATTGGCAGAAGTTGTTGACTTGAACCTTTTACAGCTCAGCATATCAATATGGCACTACTTTTGCACCTTGTGGTTATACTTTCCTGCGGGATGGTTAAGACCGAGTTAAAGCAAGATGTATATAACTAAAAGTGCAATTTTTGTATGTGACAAGGTCAGTCAAATGTCCTCAAGATTTACCTTGACACCATGTATATCACCTTGTAAATCTTTTGTCAGTGTCAGCAGTCTGGATGTGTCATGGCCATTGATTGACCAATTTGCTCTCTGTGAAAACCTGAGAGAAATTTTTTCCTTGATTTCCTTGATCAGAAAACTTGGGACATCACTGAGTTACAGGAAGATATCCTGTCCAAACACAATCTTTCTTCTCATTGAATTAAAAGAAAGTAGCTGTATATCTATCCTAACTATTTTGTAGATACAGATATATATATATATATATATATATATATATATATATATATATTTCA
>NDGM011220363.1:1943-12770 GCA_002564305.1 Octomys mimax
CTAGAGTTTGTGATTAACTCATGATCCACTGGGATTATGGGTGTGAGTGCTGCTGAGATTATGTGTGTACTACACCCAGCCTGGGGCAGATAGCCCTAATGCAACTTAAGAGAGACAGACTTGCTCTCTGTTGCCATTGTTGCTGCTAATTCTCCATTTTGCTCTCTTGCTCTTTGCCACTGCTATGACAGGTTGCTCTCTTCCATGTTGCAGGCTGCCTTGGAGCCAGCTGAGTATGGACTGAAACCTCCACAAACTGTGAGCTAAATAAACCTTTCCTTCCTTCAATTTGAGTGTTGGGTATTTGTCTCAGCAATGAGAGAAGAGTAACTGAGATAGAATTACATCACCTAGAGAGTTTGGAGGTGTAATGAGAGGGGGCCAGGAACCCAACCAAATATCAACAATCAGTAGCTGGCTGAGAAAGGAAACAAAAGGGAGACAGAAGAGGAGAATGCATAAAGAAAGGAAAAAGGGATGGGTGGCTGTGCAAACACTTCTGAAAGCTCTCATAAGATGGAAACTGAGAACAGTCAACTAGAGAACTGTCTGTCTGATGGACATGGAGTGTCAGCCTCACAGCTGTCACAAGCTGATATGGACTCAGTCCTATTACCAGGACAGGCAGGACAGGTCTAGCAGAGAGACAAAGACACTGATGAGGAAGCACCAAATGGACCGACAGATGGAAGCAGTGTAGGTTGACAGATGGGCATGCATGTGATGCAGACATCAACAGAAGAAAAACAAAAAACAGACACAGGGTGGCATTAGTGGATGTGAAATGGGTGAAGCCCTGGACTAGCAGCAGAACCAGACACAGCCATCCGTACTCACCCTCGGTACTCCCCAGCATGAGCCACACATGCATCTAGCCGCAAACTCCAGGCACAGGCCGGGTCCTGGGCCAGGATGCACTCTGAGCAGCTCTGGAGACGACCGCAATTGGTTGTGTTCACTTGTGTCACCTCCGTACGGGAGCCAACCAGGAGCCAGCCCTACAGGAAGGGAGCAGGGAAGGGGAATACGCTGGATCTCCCAGACTTCAGGGTTACCTGTCTCTACACTCAGGTGTTTCCCTAGTGGATTTTTCCAGATCTATAACTCACATGGTATAATTTCATGCTCTCAACTGGCTGTGGCTCTGGGAACAAGGTCAGGTCCTCCAGGACGCTAAGCTGGGTTCCAATGTGCACCGCTCGGTGCAAGTGTCCATCCTCTAGGAGACAAGAAAGGGATAAGAATGATGGCCTAACTGCCCTGTACATGAGACTCTGGTGCCTGTATGTATTAGGGGGTTCCCTCTGTGATGCGAGTATACCCTATATGGCAACTTGTTTGACTATTAACTATACCTGTACCCAGGTAGAGCACATCATACTCTTTCCCTGAGAGGCTGGTTACCCTGTGGGCCACCACTCTGAGATAGGCTGTATCCGTAGTGACCAGCAGGGGGTGCCCATCGGCGGGAAACACTGGCCTGTCCATGAGTGGGTGGTCCCGGATAAAGGTGAGCACGCGATCAGGCAAGGAGAGTGATGAGCTGAACTGCTGTAGCTTCACGTTCTTGGTGATACACTAGAACAAATGCAGGGCTGGGTGACACAGTTTCTCAAAGAACAAAGTGTCAATGATACTTAGCAGACCTCTTGTCCTGAGGGCAGCTCTTCAATTTACCCCTGGGCTAAGGACCTGACCTGTCTCCCTTACCTCTCCAGGTCTGGGTTGGGGCACATCATTGTCCGTGACAGGTAGTCCCCTGTTGCAGTCATGTTTTAGCTCTCTGAAGGTACCATTCAGTACTGTCCGAATGTCTTGTGGTCTGAAGGCACAGACAGCAGAGATGGCAGCCCCTTCCCTGGAAGATCACAGGGTAAAAGTATGTATCTGCAAGGAGCTAAAAAACAGCAACTTATCTCTTGTCAAAAGGAATGACCCTTAAAAGCACACATGGGGCCATGGAAGAGTCTATCCATTCTGAAAGAGATAACAATGACCCTGTGCCAATCCTCTTGTCTCCCACCCTATAACTCTCCACACCAGCAACCCTCACCACTGGGAAGAAAAGATGCCATAGAAGATGGGGGTCCCCATTCCAAGATCAGGTCGAAGCTCAGCCATGTCCTGCAGGACAGTGGAGGCCCGGCCATGCTCAGGCCCTGGACATAGCAGGTCAGCCTTCAGGAAAGTTGTCCACCTCTGCTGAAGGGTCTTCCGACCCCCAAGATCCCCCTGGTGTGACAAGCACATGGAAAATTCTCTTTAGAAGACCAACATTAAGCAAAGAGTGTGGGGACAAATACAAGTTTTCCCCTGACTTCAGGGCAGACACAGAAAATGGGGAAACATGCATAGAAATATAAAAACACATACAGAAAGAGGAACTGCAGTGACAAAGAGATGCAGGAGTAGATAAGGTCATAACCATGCCAGTAACAAGTTAGTTGTGCACTTATAATGACATGTTTTATTAAGTTCCTCATTTAGCCTTCAAAACAATCATAGGTCAACATCATTATCTTCATTCTACAGATAAATTTTAAAGGTGCTTAAAAAAGGAAAAAACCTGCCCAGGTCACAGCAAGTGGTGGAGTAGGGCTTCAAACCAGGTCTGTCTGCCACTGGTGCCACCCTTTAATTTCTATACCTGTCCACTTCCTATGGACAGTGCATCATAACAGTAACTTGAGGGGGTCTGAGAAGCTAGACATTCCTCAAGTTCTCAGGAAAGAAGCCAGAGAAAAAAGAAGACAGAGCAAAAATGCAAAGACAGAGATACAGAGAAGAAATGACAGGAGGACACACAGCAGGAGAAGACAAACAGACAGCCAGACAGGGGTCTCACCGCACACACACGGGCCACTCGTGGGACCTTGATGTGCTCATATGAGTCAAATGTTCGGGAAGTCTCAGTAAAGAAGAAGTAGATTTCGTCGTCTCCGTCTTCATCCCCCCACTCGGGTGGGCTCAGGGCCACAGCTGCGACAAAGGCTGGGGCTGAGGAGACCATGGCCTCAGATACCCACAGACACAGCGTGGGGGCCCCCAGACTCCACCCAGTCTGTACTTCAGGGGACCCATCTCTCTGTACCCACCGTTAAGCCAGGCTGGCAAGGTCTCTATTCGAATCCAGTCCTCAGTGCGACCCACGGCCCGGGAGATGATCGGCTCTGTACCCAGGTAGTTTTTCACAGTGGCAGTATAGAGAACACCCCCTGTAGGGTGACGTGGGGGAGGGAGATGGGCTATCAGAGATCCATAGAGGGAAGCAAAGGCAGAGCAGGGAATAAAGCGGGGCAGCAACTGTCAGGCCTGAATACCTAAGTGCCAGGAACCACTAAGCACATCCCAGGGTCACTTTATAATAAACATCAAAATAAATTGCCGAGCAACCACTGTTAAGAGAAAATTGTGCCCAAGTGTCCACTGGTATGAAGGGAGAATAAAGAGCTCTCTGGTGTAAATCAGGTTTTGTCTTGGATTTTTGTTACTGGTGTAATAGCCCTATAATATGCTAACTGCCCTGTGACCCTCCAGGATGGGCATTGGCTTGGCAGCACATTCCAGGGTGAGTTAAGTTTTCTGCTATGGTAAAGTCTGACGGAACCACTGTTCTTTCTGAGTGTCAGTAGGCATACACTATTCTGGAACAAGTCACAACCCTAGGATACACTAGAATCCCTTGGGGGCTTAATCAGAATACAAATCCCTAGTCCTAGACATCCTCATTCAGTAGAATTAAGGGGTATCCCACCACTCTGCACTGCACACAAGCAATCAGAATTATTCTGATACAAGAGGGCAAGCCCCAGTTTGCAAAATTTTGAGAAAATACAAGGCCAGGGGATGAATGGGACTTCACAGACAGTAAAGAAAGCAGCAAAGAAATTGGGACCTTTCTCCCAACATAGCAGAAAGACAGAGGCACTCCAGGAATGCTGAAGATTTGAGAAGAAAAAATCATCACCCTGGGTTGGAAGGGAGGTGCAGTTCTTTGGGCTGAATGGGAAGGAACTATGACTACCCTAATACTGCCCAGGACTCCGACATGAGTAGGAAGACAATGATCAGGGTAGTGGAAGGATGCCTGGAGAAGTCCTGAGCATCACAGGTACTCTGGAGAGAACAAGATGATGTACTTTCACCACCTGTTGTGTAACAAGGCATTTGTCAGGTGTTGAGTACATTAGTGCCCTCAAGAATTCCCACTTGAGCCAGGAAGACAAGCACACAGTCAGACAACAGGAGGCTTGACCTAGTATGCAGGGGAGGGGGACTGCAAAGGAGAATTGAGCTACATCTACCTAGGACCCAGCATGTCTAAAGAATGAGAAAAAAAATCTGTCATACAAGGAGGACTTTGGGAAGGAGAAAGGCAAGCAGCAAAGAAGCGAGCCAGGTACATGCATGTGAGAATACTGGTGGCTGAAGCTCAAAGGGGCAGAGTGGGGAGCCAGGCAGGGTAGGTGAGCAGAGATAATGTTGGAGGGATGAAGATGGTCTCCCAATTGTGAAGAATATGTTCTGCCATAGCAGCAATGTGGACTGTGTCATGCAGGGAGGAGTAAAATGGCAGAGGTATTTTTTTTTTAAGGGAAGTGATAATCAGCTTTATGTTTTTGAGAAGATATACTATTTATAGGCCATTCACACAGTCCAGGCAAGTGTAGAAGGCCAGAACAAACAAACAAAAAAAGCAAAGTGAATAAAGGAGACAGACTTAAAAGATACTTCCAAAGTAGAATACATTAACAAGGTTTGAAAATGAACTGAACATGTGATAGGAAAAAATGGAATAAAATAACATCTTTCAGGCTTACATGACTGATGACAGTAGGTGGTAATGTTATTACCCAAGCCAGGAAATGACAAGAAAGGTCCACAAAGGAGGCAGTAGAGGGGAAGTGAATTTAGCCTTGACCTTGCTAAGGTAGATATGCCGTCAGGATATGGGTCAGAGATGAAAGAAGGCAATTAAAGAGAGAGCTCTAGGAAACAGGACTAGTCAGTAACTTGAGAGTTATCACATATCATAAGTTCCAACATGAACAACAGAAAGGTAATAAGGAGAAAGGCAAAATGAGACAAGTGCCCTGCCCCTTAAGGGCAGGAGGAGCTGCTGCTCACTAGGTCAGAAAGCTGGAGAAGCAAGGAAGACAGCTGTGCTAGGAGCTGGTATGTGGAGGTCTTAGCAAGATCTTTCAGGGTTCTGCTTGCTAGGAAAGCAGAAGAAAGCCATATGGAGGGAAGAATAACCACCCTAAGGCCACACATGCTCCAGAAAAGCTGCATGTGGCAGGCACTGGTAAGACAACTGGCCTACAAAAAACAGTCTATGTAAAGAAGAAAAGAGCCAGGGGGATACTGAGGGCAGTAGTTGGAGGAGGGGAGCTGGAAACCTCCTTGGGGAATGGAGAGACTGTTCTATCATTTGAGATTACATAAAGAATCCAAGTGATTTGGAGCCAGGAAGACTTTCATTTGGACCCTATTATTAGTTATATGGTCCCTGGCAAACTAATGTTCCTAAACCTCAGCTTCTTCAAATGTCAAGTAAGGGGAATACCACCTTCCACTCAGATAAAGTATAGAGGGTTGGACGAGATCAACCACACAGCCCTGGCTGGGATCTGGCACATGGTAGGCCTTCAGTGAGTGGCAGCCCCTTCTGAAACCTCAGTGTGCTACATGCTATTGGAAGGAGACAGGGAGCTACAAAACGGCATCCCATTCCCTTCCAGGAATTTCAGAAAAGAAAAACCACAGGGCAGTAAATGAGCCAACCTTCTGTATTTCCAACAGAATAAGTGTTGATAGAGAAGGGCTAAATTGAAAACTTTTCCTAATAGTGCAAGACACAAAATACCCTAAAGCCAAAGTCTGACAGTATCTGTGTGATGATCCCCCAAGATGGAAAGGTGTGGTACAGGAAACAGTTACATTTATTTGGGGAATATGGCTTAGAGTATGGAATTGATAAAAAAATAATTAATATTCTAGAAACTATAAAGACTACAGATCACCATGAAAAACCCAACAATGAACGGAAATAAAAGGTCACAAAATGTCATAAGGGATCAGTGAGGAATCCAGTAACACTGTAAGCTAGAAGTGCAGAAGAGAACAGTCAAGGTGAAATGACAGAAGGCCACTGACTCAAAAGACTGCAGGAGGATCAGACACACTGGGAGGAAGTAGAGTACTAAGGGACTGTGACAGTCTTACAGAAGACACAGTAGCCATTACAGTCAGGAGGACAGGACGACAGGACCACTGCATGACCTAGATTCTCCAAGACACTATCAATTCCCAAGTATAGTGCAATGAGATTGCAATGTTTACGTAACAAAATATCCCTGAACATATAATCATTTGGCAAATTCGTGCTGAATGGATCAAGTCAGTAAAAATTAAACCATTGATAAAAGATGATGGGCAAAACAGAGTGATGCCCACAAAGCTGAGTTCAGTTGATAAGTCAGAGAGGTAAAAAATACTGGCGCTAATTCAGCCCTGTTTTAAAACAAACACACACACACACACACACACACACACACACACACTCTATCTGCAAGCATAGGAAAGAATTTTGAAGGAGCTGTAACTCTATGATGTTAATGATGTTTGTTTCTGATTAAAAGAATCAGAAGTGACTTTCTTCATACTTTTTTGTATTCACTTTTTTTTATGTAGAATCTTTCACTTGGTAACCCAAAATTAAGAATTTTAGAAATTTTAAAAAAAGATTGAAAGCCTCAAAACAAAGAATCACAACAAAGGAAAATCAGAAATATGTGTGAAAGTGGATCCCTACTTGCACAGATGGAAAGCTTATGAACAGCCTCCCAAATGTGTTAGTACCCCAAAACTGACATGCTGGGACATGTGTCATAACAGGGAATATTTCACTACACTATGGGGGTTCCCGTTTTCCATTCTGGTGGCAAAATACTCACTTTTAAAAGCGTAAGAATTATCTGCTCATTAGGTTTTACTTGTTTGTTTTTTGAGACAAGGTCTTCTTGTGGGATTTCAGGCTGGCTTTGAGTTCACTATATAGCCTGGGCTGGCCTCAAACTTGTAGGGATCCTCCTCCCTCAGCCCCTGCTCCCCAGTGTGAAGATTATAGGTGTGCACTACCATACACAGATCATAATTTTTCGAAAGATTTTCATCATCCTGTCCCTGATTTTTTTACCTCTTCTCTTCATGTTCAGATGTTTTTTAGGACACATCGCTCCTACTCTAACTTCTCCATTTCCTTATGTAAGTATTGAGGCAGCTCCTTAACAGCCATTTAGGAAGACACAATTTGATCACTGAAGATGCAGCTTTCACTTTCCCTCTGTTGGTCATGTAGGATTTCTATAACCATCTTGTTTCAGTGTATGAATGATAATCTTGGGACGGACACACGTGGACTTAGGAGGGCTTGGCCCCCAAAAGGTGGAAGCAGCCAGGGCATCTGCAACAAGCAATATGCAGCACTCCTGGGTGGATCACAAGACACAATGGGATTGAAAGAAGTAGGGACAAAAACACAAGATGGGTTCCCAAAGAGAAAGAGCAAAAGCTTTTTCATATCTTAAAGAAAGCCTGATTTCTAACAGGACAGAACAGAGGAATGAAGACAGACAGAATGCTGCCTGTAGCTTAAGTACCTGGGTGAACAGTGGCTGTGTGCACTCAAAGAAATGCTGGTGGTGGAGTCATTTTGGAGAAAGTGACCGAAGCTTATGGCCTCAGTTTGGGGTGTGTTGATTCTGAGAACCCTGTGGGACTTTCAAAAGGAGATGTCAAAAAGGGAGCTGGATGTATGTCCTATACCTCAATTATGTCTGGGCAGCAAGCACAGACTGGGGAAGCATCAGAATGTGGTACACGAAGAAGCCATGGGGCCAGCTGAAATCACAACTGCATTGAGCAAGGGACTGCTTGGTGGAGGCTAAGGAGCCCTAACACATAAAAGATGAGTAGAAGAAAACAAACAAACAAACAACCTACCATGGAGACTGAGAAAGACTCACAGGGATTTTAGGTTACATACTACTCTCAAAATACACTTCTCCAAACTTAAACAGTACCAATAAAGTCACTGAGATCACTTTGCTAATTTTATCTAAGGATAGTACAGATAAATGCCATATTTGAAAACTAGACTTATGAAGCTTTTCTTAAACACACAAATAACAATAAACACATGAAAAATTATTCAACCTCACTAGCAGAAATGTCAGTCAAAAATACAGTGGACAATGGGGCTTGGAAGGTAGCTCAGCAGTTAAAGCACCTGCCTGGCAAGTGCAAGGACCCGGGTTCAATCCCTAGTACCGCATGGCATGCCAGCCCCGTGCCATGCTGGCCACAGAAACTGGGCATAGTGGTACACACTTGTAATCCCAGTGCTGGGGAGGCTGAGACAGGAGGATCACTACAAGTCCAAGCTACACAGTGAAACCCTGTACCAAATAAACAAATAAATGATTTTTTTTTAATTTTTTAAATACAGTGGAGGAAGCCACTGCTTGTTTGAGTAGTTGGTAACTATATTACTTGACATTTACAAGGGTGTGATGAATCAGACTTATCATTGGAGGCAAGACTAACTGGAGAGCAATTTTAATAATCTATCAGTCACCAACAAACTCTTTACACCCTTTGGGCTGGCCAAATCGCTCAGCAGATTAAAGCCCCTGTAAGCCGGTGCAAGGGCCGGGAGTTCAATTCCTGGGCCTGCTGTGCCAGCCCCACCCCCTTGGACGCACTGAGATGGCAACTGAGACTGGGCATGGTGGCGCACACTTGTAATCCCAGCACTTGGGAGGCTGTAAACAGGAGAATCACTATGAATCTGACCTAGTAGTGAGACCCTGGACACCCTGTAGACCCTTCCTTAAAATACAGAAAAAATAAATAAATAAATAAACAAAATCTTTACACCCTTCAACCTAACAATTCTACATACTAGATTGATTTACACGTCATTAGTTAGATTCAAATAAAGGACTGACTTAACATCTTGGTTAAGATTTTTGTTGCAGCATTCTTTATATAAGCAGTAATTGATTTTAAAAGTTGACTTTTAAAGTTGATAATTACATGGGAATATCACTCTTATGAAAGAATATGTAATTCATAAAAACTATTATTTTTAAACAATTTTACAATATCTGCCGGGCATGGTAGCACACATCTATAATCTCAGCACTGAGAAACTGAGGCAGGAAGATCTCTGTGAGTTCAAGGCCAGCCTGAACCACATAGTTAGACCCTTTCTCTAAAAGAAAGCAAAAAAGAAGAACCAATTTCTATGACAGGAAAATGCTTAATAGTAAATGAAATAAGCATGCTAATTCCAATTTATTTATAAATAAACACATATATAGATAGACATAGTAAAAAGAAAATCCTCAATATACTCCATAATAAAAACAGTAATTACCTGGCAATGACAGAATTACAAATAAAACTTTCACTTTCTTTTTTATATATTTCTAAATTTTCTACAATGTACACTGTAATTTTTATAATTTAAGTAAATATTTCTGATATGATAGCTCAATAACATTTCCACTACTAAAAACTCTTTTTTACAATTTCAATATACTCCTATTATTGGTAAGAATATTTTTATAAAACTAACTGGGAATTTTGGTTCAATTCTTGCATACTGTTCTCACTAGCTTCTATATTGACAGTTTCAAAACAGAAGAGCAATAGGACATAATGGATCAATACTAAAAGTCCCAAGTGAATACTGGCACTTACGAAGAAAAAGAAAAATGTTAAATGATAGCTCTATAAAGTAAGAACTACAAACAAAATTCATAATATTGGTATTGACTGTGATTGGAATATGAGGCATCTAGAAACACAGAGGTTCTACGTTAATTGGAGATGCCATTCTAAACTAAAAATTGATTTCTGACCACTTCTATCAATTGTTGATTCAGAAACAATCCTGAATTTTTTTCCTCCTTTGGCCAACCCTGATTGTGATCATTTAGAGATAAGAAAAAAAACAAAAAACTTTGAAATGATCCCTTTTCACTTTGCAGTTACTTGACTTATAAAATGTGCCTTCTTAAATCACATCCTAATACAAATTCACTTGCTGATTCAACGAAGAAATTATTCAATCACAGTGTTTAAAGACTACTGCTTGAAACAAAGCATGTTAACTGATTACTTTGGATTATTGCAACTGAGAATTTACCTATGTTGACAAACGATTCTACAGGATCAATACACATTTATGGTTAAAACTTAAAAACCTTTCTTAATGATCTCAATGAATGGTTCAGAGTTTTTGCCAAAGTTCTTGATAAAGCCAAGAAAAATATTCACTAAACTGCTGTCCAAAGCAGAGCACTGTGGCATGTGCCCATAATCCCAGCACTGGGAAGGCAGGAGGGATTGCCATGAGTTCAAGGCAAGCCTGGACTATACAGGGACACCTTGTCTCAAAAGAACTAAACAAAAAGAAAACCAACAAAAACAACAAAAAAAACTGTTTTGTGCAAACAGTTAAATAAGAATTCATTAATTAATTAATTAAATAAGAACTCTACTACTCATTCTGTAGTAGATGAGAATCTCAACACCTCAAACTTTGTATTTACTTACCATGTACATTATTTTCAAGATCAATACTTTATTTTTTTCAGAAAAGGAAAGTAACTAGCTTTTATATGACTTACATGACTACATAATGAATTAATCTGCATAGCTTTTAAGACTTTTCCTAAAATAAAGTCATATATGAGCAAAAGTTCATCATTAGGTTCTCAGTCCCAATTTTTTTTTTTTTTTTTTTTTTTTTTTTTT
>NDGM011220364.1:278-19659 GCA_002564305.1 Octomys mimax
CCTCTGGTGGGCTGAGCTGGCCACACACACACACACACACACACACACACACACAATAAATGTGAAAAAAGAAAAAAAAAGTAAGAGATGTCTTTAACCAAAGCTGGCATCCCACCATTATAGTGAAATTATTATTTGGATAAACTTGCTGAAACTATGTAGCTATAGTACTGTGGTAAAATTCAAGCAATGTTTCAGAACCCTTTTACATGCAATGCATATTTCATTACAACATCGCCTGTATTAGCACATATGGAAATAAGCTTTCATAGTAAATGGAAGATTCATGTTAAGTTTCACAAAGATGAGAAAGACAATATGTTATTTTGATGCAACTCTTGTTTTACCTTTTCTGGGCAATGAATACTTTTCCTAGTAGAGGATGCTTTTGCTGTTACAAAATCTGTATTTCTAGAACTGTGGTGGCTTCCTCCCCCAGGCTCCCTCTCCTTTCCTAACCCCCTTTCTTCTGTGTCTCTGCAAGGATTGCCATACTTTCTTGTCTCCCATCTGGGAGCCGTTACCATGCATCATTCTCTGTTACGGAGCCTACTCTGTGCCAACAGTGTTATTGCATTAAGTACAAAAAGGATGCAACAATAAAAAGGGAAGGTATTAGTTTCTTGGTACTTCTGTAACAAAATGCCACATGTTAGGTGGATTCAAAAAACCACATATTTTTATTCTCTCCTATTTCTGGAGGCAAGACCTGAAATCGAGATGTCAGCAGAGGCACGTTCCTTCCAAAGCCTACAAGGATGATTTCTTTTCTCTTTTCGGTCTCATGGGGCACCTGGCCCCTCTGAACTATGCAGTATCACCTGCACCTCCTCATCTATGTATTTTTGTATCTGTCTTTAGATGGTGTTCTTGGCAGTGCCCAGCCAAATTTCACTATTTTGAAGGACAGAAGTCAGAATGGAGGGACATCTGGTCTTGTGTCCCCATCAGACATTGACAGGAACATTTGCCATGATTCTATTTCCAAATAGTGCCATACTCCTAGGTATGAGAGCTTAGGACTTCAAGATTTTCCCAGACACAATTCAGTTCAGAAAATTTGGCTTCAGCTAGTTTGTAGACAGTTTATTCTGTTAAGGTAGACAAACCTTATGCCATAATATTCTACCTATTCTACTTTGTATACCATTTTTTTCAGAATAAAAATAGCTTACAGAAACATATTACTAACTTTTGCATAATCATAAAATAATTCTAATTTTAAGGATTACAATTTGGTGTTGTTACTGACAATTTATGAATGCACTATCATATTATATCATATCCTAGAAGAAAAATGCTACAAGAGAGATTGACATCTGGAATACTTATAAAATGAAATAGATGAGGTTAGACTATTGTTGACTTTGTGAATGAATACCCAGTAGAGCAACAAGTTTGAAGATACATATTTTAATAAACTATTTTTTGTAAAGGAAACTTTCCTTGATTAGTATTCTGTTGTAAGATTGCTTTGATTCTGCATTCTCTCGGCTTAACTAAAATGAGATTTGAGAAACCAAAAACTCAGTAGTAGCAAGTTATCACAGCATTTAATTAATTCACCTGAATTGACTTGGAGTTTGCAAAAGCAACTGAGAGTGGGAAGCCAAGTATTTACACTTTATGTGTGAGTGTCCCAGTTGCCATTAGGACAGGTGTCCCTTTTTAGAAATAGGTGGAAGCTTACCTGAAATAGCTCCACTTAATAACAATTTTAGTGATTATTGCTATGGTTAAAAAAATTGATTGGGCCACTGAAGTTTACTTAGTTATTTATTCTTGACTATATTCTTACTAATATTTATATTAGATAATATTTCCTGTGATTGTTTTTATTTTGTGCCAAAGCTATCCTAAGCTTTGCCTATATTAACTAATTTATCACCATAAGTCCCTAAGACAGATATTATTCTCCTCTTTTGATGCACAATAAAGCTAAAAACCAAAAGGATTAAGAAATGTGCATGTGTTTATACAGCTAGAGAACAGCACTGCGTGTACTGTTTGCCTTCCTTTCTTACCAAATTGCTGTGTGAAGAGTGCTAAGTCCTCTTGCATCTCAGAGGCCTCAACTATCTATTTACTCCAAGAATTTAAAAATAAATGGAACAGATTAGGTGGACACTTTTCATTATCCATGCCACCAAAAATGTTCTTTCTTATAGAGTGCAGTAGAAATTACCACAAGCAAAGCTTTTTTTTTTTCAAATGAATTTGGGAAACATAATACCATTCTCTTGGAGGTTCTTAGAGGACACCATCGCATTGGGGGGGTGGATTTGTGTAGCAAAGCCTCTGTCAGTACAAGTTTGTTTGATCAATGAGCTTTTAAAGAATGCATTCTCATAAGCTGTATTTTGAAGAAAACTTGGGAAATTCTGAATTCAGACTTTCTAATGTTCCTGATTTCTCAAAATAAATTATCTGACTTTTTTGAAAAGTAGGTAATTTCCTCTATTGAAAAGTTCTTACAAAACATCTAGATATGAATTTTTTGATCTCCTTTTCCAAGTGTTCAGATTCTCTTTTTGGTTTCATTTTCTGTTCTGCAAATCGTGTTTGGGATTTCCCCTCCTGTTTCCTTCTTCTTACCACACAACCCTCCATGAACCCAGAGTTCACACTCATCTTGTCTCTCACAAACATATTGTAATGTATGCAAATTTTCAAATTCCATATTTTCCAAAACAACATTTTTTCAATGATTTTATCTTTGGATTTCATATCTATAGTGATTTAAGAGTTTTAGAAACTCTCAGATCTATTACGAGAGACAGACTTCAAATCTGTCTTTTTCACTCCCTTTCTTCCTCGCTTCCCCTCTCTTTCCATTTTTATCCTCTCCCTATCTTCCAAAATCAAAATAAATTCCATTTTCACCATGTTTGGAGACTCAGTTTACTCTGTGAGATTGCAAGATTGTTGGCGTTATTGAAGAAACCCTTCTCTTAAACACGTTCCTAAATATTTTCTAATATATGGGCACCAGAGAAGAGCCGATCATCTTCTTCTTAGTCTGTTTTAAAGGATTACAGTAAGTGAAACCAATATAATGAAGGATTGTTGTCACTTGTTAGAGTAAACTGACTTCAGTGCCCCTTCTCAGTGCTCCGCGCCTTGTACAGACTCTTCTTACTATGTATCTTGTTTAATCATTATCTTGTAATAGCATATGTGTCCACACTGGGGCTGTACATTTTCCTTTACACCAAAAAAATTATGTTTGTATCATCTTATGCACTAAAAAGAAAGATTAAGACCTTAAGCATAATAAAGTTTAAGACCTTAATTAATAATGCATTTATATATACAAAATATGGCATAAATATTGATTATTTTTATTTAGCACATTGTGATTTGAAATATAGTTTTAATTTAATATTATTAACTTTAATAATTTTTGCCTGGTCTTTCAGTACTCCTACAATAAAGTATTAGTATTATTTGAAATTTTCAGATTAAAAAACCCAAAAATCTTAGAAACAATTAAATTATAGCTCATTGGAAGAAGTTATGATTATAATTGAAATGGAAACGTGAATAATAGTAAGCCTGGAAGAAAGCCTGCAAGGTTTCTTAAATGAAATAGAACATTTGAAATAAAAACTATGTAGTTTAGATGGAACAGACAATTTTAAAGCAATAAATTGTTTGTCCAGTTATTATATGGAAGACCAATCCTCTTAATTTTTTTTACATTAATAAAGGTCATTTTGTTCTACAGTTTCACTTAGTATCATTCGTAAATTCAGGATTTATGATTGTGTCTCAATATGTTATAGGCCCACATATTTATATGATGTATTTTCATTTTATTTTGACCTCATAGAATGAGTAAGTTTTGTCCACAATGAGAATTTCTGTTCTGATATTATCTGGGTTTTCAGTATAGTGTGTGTACAGATGAAGTTTACACTTTGCTATTATTTGGGTACATTTGAAAGAAAGCATTATTTAGACATCTATGTTGATGAAAGTGTGTACTCGTTTATACATTTTAAAATATTTTAAGTGATTAACATTATTAATATGACATGCAAAAAAGACATGTAAAGCCAGAGCTCAGCATCATAAGTGCTTGTCTGGCAAGCACAAGGTCCTGAGTTCAATCTCAAAGAAAAGAAGAGAGAGAGAGAGGGAGAGAAGGAGGAAGGGAAAGGGAGAGAGGGAAAGAGGGAGAGAGGGAAAAACTGAAAGAGGGAGAAAGGGGGAGAGGGAGAGAGGTGGAGAATTTAAAAACCCAGAAGAGATGGTTATATCTTCATCAAATGAACAACATAAAGATTTTTTACATATTTAATTTTCTTCAAAACACATGAAAATTTTATAGGCAAAATACAATTATAACATGAAACAAACTCTAACAAGAGAGGTGCACTAACTTATTGAACCACTAATTTTTATTCACAAAATATTAATATTATAAATTTAAAAACTGTGATAATATGTACTAAAAAGCAAAATAGCAGGAAACATTATCTGCATGGAATTATATCTTGATAACTTTAGCTTCCATTTTGGAAATATAGACACAACTTTATTTTTTTTAATTTTTATTAATATCCTTATTGTACATGTGTGTATGTTATGTAAACAGTGGTTTAAACAACTATATTAAATAGTGTAGTAAGCAGAAAAATGACTCTTCCATATGTTTGTATCCTAAACTTTGACACAGGTGAGCATATCACTTTTCAGACAGAAAAGACTTTACTGGTACCATTAATCAAGGACCATACGTGGAGAGCTTTTATCTGGAGAGCATGACGTGATTACAAGGTTCTAAAAGAGGGGTAAAGAAAGAGAGAAATCTGAAGATGTTGTAAGGATAGAGGAGAAAGAGAGCTACTCAAAGGACAACTTAGAAACAGGGTAAAATTGGATATGATTTGGAATTTCCTATTTTTTTCAAAAAAGTGAAAAAGGAAAGAAGTCTAATTGGTTTGCATAAGAGCTAGAAGCAGTTATTTTATTTATTTTACTTTATTTTCATTTTTTTGGTGGTACCAGGGATCTAACTCAGGACCTTATGCTTGCCAGACAAGCACTTATTCCACTGAGCTATCTCCCCAGCTAAAGCAGTTATTTTAAATCAGGTAATTTTCATCATATTTATGCTCTATAATATACTAATTGTAATCAAGTCATAGAAATTTATGTTTTTACTGAATCAATTAAAATATGTTCAGATATCAATGTGTAATACATTCATTAGAGACCTCCAGGAACTAGAAATGAGAAAAATCATAAATACTTCAAGTAGAATGATTAAAAAATTGGTGTTTGTGTATGAATTAGAATGGTACTATTTCTCTCTATTTATTCTAAGATTATGTAATAAAATAGGAAGAAGTATGTGAAGGAATATTTTCAAAATGCCAAGAACTTACCATCTCATAATGAAGCTCTGTATTATATACAGTCAAAATGGCATAAACTACTCTAGGTAGCTATATGCTTACAGAGTAATTGACATAATCATAAATATAAGGAAAGTATCATGAAGTAGATGAAGCTACCAAGAACAGACAGAATAATGATATCTGGAAAGTGAAATTATGCGATGTTTATTTTCTTGCTTACCCTTTACTACTTTTTCAGATTGTCTATATTCATCTTGCGTCAATGCTTTATCTTATTAAGAAAAGTATTAATTAAAAGGCAGCAAATCTTTTAACAGTGTGAAAAGAAACTTGTCGATATGAACATAATCCTTAATTATGAAGAATAGGTAGGACAACTCCACCTTAACCAGCTTTATGCATCCAAGTATTCCTAAACCAAGACTAAAAATAATAAAACCAAGTACAAGAAATGTCTTCTCAGGATTCTGGTTTTCCCTTTTGATTTACACTTTAATTTCGTGTCTGAGAAGAAAAATATCCTAGTTGGTAATGTTCTTCCCCTACTTTCCTTGCCCCTTCCTGTGCTATTTGTCGAGTCCACTGTGCTATTGTAGTTACACCGGTTGTAGGCTGAACCTTCCTAAACTCACTAATCTTTCTCCAATGTATTTAATCTACATCTGTATAATGCATCCAGCCGATTATGGGGAAGCACACACCTACTAATGCCTGTGCTTTCCTGAATTGGCCCATAACTGCTATGACAGTGAATGGTTCTGTTCCATATACACACAATATTTTATCTGTCAGAAATTGTGAAGCGCAGGGGTAATTACTCAATAATAAACAAAATTTCAGTTTCATTTACACATAATTTTAATCAAATTCAATCTGACTTCATAATTTCTGTAATTGTGAATTACTTAATACAATCTCATATTAAGGTTAACATATTTTCAACAATATAAATTTGATTTCCAGTAAATATGTTCAAAAGTACTAATGATATTTTGAAAATTTGCTAATGCATAAATATACTCTCACATTTTGATGGCATTAAACTGAAGGGAAGTGATCCATTAAATGTATTCATCTTTTTTTAAAGTGTAGCTGTATATTTTTATTCCATGAATCACATCACACTTTTAGAATTAAAAAATTAATCTACAAATAACCTTGTGGCTATTTTTTCACTCTAACAGAGTTGTTAGTACAGTACCTTATAAGTTGTGTAATTTGTGAAATCCCTGTAGGTGTGAAAGGTGATCTATAAATATAAGTTTGATTTGTAGACAGCCTTGTGAATCCTTACTAAAGTAAGGGGAATGGTTACAAGTATTTTAGAAACATTTCAGATGAAAGCTTAAAAGACTGGCCAAATAGCTCAGTGGATTAAAGCGCCTATAACTAGGAGCAGGGGCTGAGGTTCGATCCCCAGGCCTGTTGTGAAGGCAATTGAGACTGGGCATGGTGCCACGCACCTGTAATCCCATCACTTGGGAGGCTATAAATAGGAGAATCACTATGAGTCCAATCTAGTAGTGAGACCCTGAACACCCTGTAACCCTTCCTTGAAAAAAAAAGAAAGGTTATAGTCAAGTAGTTATGCTATGGCTGTCTTGTGAAAGAGTCAAGACTTTTGGTAACTACTGATATGATGCCTAGGGCAAATCATGGTGCATTCAGTGCAGCTAGAATTTCTGCTGTCTGTGGGCTCAGTACTTCCTATAAACCTTAATGTTACTTCTAAAAGTATGAATTTCTACATAGAAAGAAACTTTTTATATGTTTCCTTTTAAATAAATACCTTTATCTTTTTTTAAAAAAATCTGGCTCCGAGATCACTCTCTGGTTTTATATATTTTACATGCAGATTCTCATTTATATAGTTCACATTATTATCAGGAAGAATGCTTCCACTCATATTCATTGTTCATTTTATATGTTTTGCGTGCATTCAGGCATGACATAGAGGTAGATAAATTATTTGTACAATTGCCTATTCAGTACCAATCCACTGAGGGAAACTGAAATTTATATAGAATCATTCTTTTAAATGATGCCAAATATCTAGTTATATCTAAGAAAACAAATGTGACTTATTTTCATTTGTTTTCATATATATATTTAGTATATATAATATAAATAAATATATAAATAAATATATGATATATTTGTATATATATTATATATGTATATATTTAGTAAAGAGTTTACAGGGTCTCACTATGTAGATCGCACATGTGGTGATCTGCCTGTGTTCAGCCTCCCAAGCACTGGGATTCTAGGTGTGTGTCACCATGCCCAGTCATCCACAGTCTCAGAACACAGCATGCTGGGAATCGAACCCTGGCCACTGCATCTGCCTGAACAGTCAGATGTTTAGTCCACTGAGCTATTTGGCTGGCTCTCATTTGTTTTCTTTAGAGTGCAAAATTATGTATGTAACTGAAGAATGTGTCAAGAAGTTTTGCCTGTGTGATTTTCCCTGACCTTCTATCAAAGTAATAACATTTTGTAATGTGGTATTATGAGCAAGATGCAATCTATTGATAGTAAAGATCTATTATGTTCAAATAGATGACATCTCTAGTAATTTTAGCGCACTTGTACAAATGTTCAATAAAATTATAAAACTATGAAGAGCTAAATAAATTTAAAAATGAAATACTTCAACATGGCTTGGTTTTAAGTCATGAACATTTAAAAGATATCTTTGTCTACAGTCAGAGACCACCACCCTCACTCATCTTAGGGGCTGCCCTAGGAAGGGCCATCAGCCTAATTTTCATATCGCAGACATATCCATCCTGAGTACACGAACTCTCACTGTCTGCTGGATAAAAATCACCTCTGCCATCCAGTCTCTGCCTTGGGACAGCTCCACAATCAACCTGTGAATGTAATTAAAGCTATTTTTACATTATCTGATAACATAGTCTGAATTATCAAATGAATATACACTTAAAATAGCAGATCCATGAGCGAAGTTCTCACTCCTCATCAATGAGTAAAATTCATTTCAGTTTAGACACTTGAAATTAAATCAGTCTGATTTACCATTGTCATAGATTATGAAAACATCCGTTGGAAATGAAAATTATATGTCAAATCAAATAATCACAATAGTGAAACATTTAATGAATTTTTCCCATGGGAGCTGGGTGGTTTTTGTGTATTCCCATAGAAAATTTAAAAATACTTGTGTTCAAAAATAAGAATAAAAAAGGATTAAAATAAAAATATGAAAATATTGTCATGCCCATTTTAATTATAGTATTTTATAAATTTATTTTATTTTATTTATTTTTTTTGCAGAATCAGGGATTGAACTCAGGCCCTTGTGCTTACCAGGGAAGCACTTATTCCACTGAGCCATCTCCCCAGCCCCGCATTTTGTAAAAAGGAAATACTTCAAAATGATTATCAATTTACTATACAACATTCCTTCTTTAGTAGGTCCCTTTCTATGGTGAGTTTTATTTTCTTCTCCAAGTGGAATTATATCTCACTAGATGATAAGATCTTTGGTATCCGATGAATGAAACCTTGGTTTATGCTGGGCAGTATACACCTCTTTATAAATAATCTTGCAACCTGATACGGCAAGTGTCTGTAATTCTGGCATGTTTGACATTCCCATTCACTCCAACAACTTCTTGACATAGACCTAATTTGCTACTTCTTGAAATTGTCACCTGAAGTTCCCTTTACTTGACAGGTATGTGACAGTTTAGCCTCACTCTGAGTTAACAAAAGGGGAAAATACTGCATAATCTATACCTCTGTGGAATATCCATCTTATGTCATTTTATGATTTCAGTACATCCAGGACTAAATTGTGTTCCTCTAGATATTGATTAAGAGACTTTTGTGGCTTTTTTTTTTTTTTAGATATGAAGATATATTTCTGGTATACCTTTAACTTTTCATTGAGCTTTTTCCTGAAATGTCATGCTGTTGTTTCCAGTAATTCTTAATCTATACCTCATAATCACTTTTACAGGAAATAAAAGTGGACTTTTGTAGGAAATTAGATAAAAGGTATCTCCTAACCCTCTTGTTTCATTCAACTCAGACTGCCCGTAGGAAACCACCGTACACTGGATGGTACTTCACCTATAGAAACTTATGTCTCACAGTTATGGAAGCTGGAAGTCCAAGATCAGAGTGCTGAAAACAGTGAGGTCCTGGGGAGTTTCTCTCAGTGTATGAGTGAAGTTCTGCACCTCCCCTAGTGGGGGGAGGAGAAACTAGCCACAGCTAGCAAGGTTCTTGGCTACTGGGGACACTTGCAGTGAGTCCCCGTTGTCCTGCAAGGTGTTAGGGGCATATGGCAAAACGAAAGAACAAGAGACAAAATGGCAGTGCAGTGGGGAAATGGGATGACCAGTTGTCCACTGGAAAAAAAGTCCATGAGGTGACCAGAACCTTAACATGCACTGATGAAGGAAAATAGTGAAGGAATTAGAAAAGAACCTGGAGGTCGTCTTACACTAAGAAGGGTCTTTATGTTGAGGAGAATGTAGGGTCACATGGGAGGCTACCAGGAAGCTTCCTCCTTGCAAACAGACTCAAAGGGGAAGACAAGGGTGGCCTGGGACATTCTTTACTCTGAACTTACAATCTGTGGGCCTTGGCACTTGGCCTCTTCTACATTCCAATCATGAGCTCTCTATTTTGTAGCCTGAATGCAGTACAATGTGTCAACTTGGGGAAGGATTCGCATGACACCACCCATTTCTATACTTAGGCAAGATGCAAAAATTGTTGATATTCATAATACAAATAGTTCTCTTCATATTTGGCGCCTTTCAGAAATTCTCTTATGCATTATTCTGGTTTTGAGGACATATTTATATTCATGCAGACTCTCAAACTTCTTTATTCATTATAATGGATATGCATCTATGTTTTTAGAGATAAGAGCATGTGATTTTGTTCAAGGAGCAGGCAAAATCACTTCTAAGACGAAGGTTATTAATATAAAACTGGATCTCTCAAGGAACAGTTATTCTTACATGAAAACTGTGGCTCACAAGCATTGAAGTGGCACGTTCACAGTCCTTGACGTAAGATTGAAAGATTCAGTGTAACTGATCCCATCCAACATGTCTAAACTAATTAATCATCTACATGTGTCCTGCCAATCCCCTGTTCCAACTTATTGATTCCTTAAATACCTAGCATTATGTTGCTAAAGCCATGCTGAGAAAGGTTTCCCTGTTCTTTTCCTCCGAAAGCTCTGTCCTTCAACATGCACTGCAAAACCCATGGGACATTTTATTGCTCCTTTCATCCTCTGGGGTCACATGTGCTCATTTTCCTATGCATTTTGTACTGATGGCTTTATTATTGCTACTCAAATCTTAGGCTGGATCTCGCTTCACTTTTGAGATATAGACCGCTTAGATGTTCACTAGGAAAGAGACACTGCACAGTCATTGAATGAAGAAAGTAAATAATCAGAAAACATGACAGTATTAGATTACTGGAAGCCAGATTAGTAATAAATGTAACTAAATAATATGGTGATACCTTAATACTTGACATTCATTAATTGGTGCTGTAAGAATAACAAGAACAATGAATACTAATCAAGCAATTTTGCTGGAAAGTGCAGCAAGTAAAAGGCAATTAACGCTGGCCTTCTAGCCTGTGTATCAACTACCAAACCAAAAACAGGTACAATATGAGGACAAAATCAATTCTTCGACATCAAAATGCACCAAAAATCAGATTAAGAGTTTCTGCGTTGTGAGCCTGAAATTATGACTGTATAGGAATAATGCAAGGAGAAGCTGTTGCTGCTGGGGCTGAGGCCCTGTATCCACAGAGGCTCTTCCTTACCTCCTACAGCACTGACATACAGACCTCATCTAAGAGTAGGACTGTCTCTTACAGGGCAATGAAAATACTGCTGAGGTGCTGTGCTAGAATAGCTTGCAGCAGACATTCCTCTGTGACTCTGAAGAAGCTACTGATAGGGAAAATCCAAAGAAGGACTACTTTTCTGCATAGCGATTCTGGGCAGTACCAGGGAAAAGCACAGACATAGAGCTCCTTCCCTGATAACAAGTCCTACACCGCGTGAGACAGTAAGGGTCGGGTCTTTCCACAGAAGATAGTGTACATTGATACTCACTGTAAAGAAAAAAAAAAAGGGCTGCAGGATAAAGTATCTGCAGGAAGCACTGTACCTTGAAAATCACTAGAAAGGTGGCAGAGGGAATGCCAGAGAAGGCTGCTGGCTGCCAGGAGCTGGTGCCCAGCATCTGCTGTAAGAGCCAGTGCTGGACGACATGCATGCTTCAGGAGCTGGGGAGAAAGTGAACTGGGGACAGAAATAGCAAACCTTTTTCTTCTGCTGTTCTGCTAGTGTCATCTACTGACAAAGCTTAAAACCTGCAAATTGTCAAAGGAGGAATATTCCTCCCACCTCTATTATTGTAGAGTAGACAGGGGAGGATGGATTTGGATCTGCCAATCAAAACCAGTGCTGTGTGCTTAACAGCTCTTTGGAAAAACTCAGAATCACTTACAAGACAGTAGGTCTTTTGCATCCTGGATGTATTATTTTTCATACAAATGATAGTGAAAAACAACCACGGGGCTCGCTTTTGTTTATGGTATCATTTATGTCTTTTTCCTTCCATGCAACATTCACATACAAAAGGATAAATGGCCCCCATCAAAATAACTAGGGTTCTGTGTGTACATTCATGCCATACAGTGTGTTTTGAGCATGTGCATGTATGCAGGGTTAGAAAGAAAGATGTAATCTGATTACTAAAGTTTCCCTATCTCAAAATTAATAACATGGGCCCACCAAGAATTTGAAGAGAGCTACCTTAAAGGTCAAAAAGATAACAGATTTTAATGTCAGTCAGTTAAGATATTGTTCCTAACTTTGAAAATAAAATGTCAGCATGGTTTTTCTGCTAATATAGCTAGATAGATGTATAAAAAATTTTACAAAAACTTTTACATGTATAGGAAATATTTTTAGTATTTTATATTTAAGTACTGTAAAATATTTTAATAGCACATGTTAATGACTGAAATTTTTAGTCATGCTATAGAGAGAAATTTTGAAATTACTTTTACTGAAGTATTGTCTTCTAATTTAGTTAAATTAAAAACTTTACTATCTGATACATATTAAGGTGTTTTTCCTTTCTTCTGGGTTTGCAAGTAATTGTGAGGAATACAGCCAGGCAAAAGATACAAGGATTTATCAAGAACTGCTATAAGAAGAAGACATAAATGTTTGCATATGAATATTAATCACAAATACTTAAGTCACAAATGATTTAAGTGTTTTTAAAGAAAAAGGATAAGAAAAAAATTGATACCAAGAAACTCAAGAACTTAATTTAAGTAGTCTGAATTAAAGTCCTACATTTTTCATGCAATATCTGGAAAAATAATTTAACTTAAAATATGCAAATGATGAACTCTTCTACAGATTAGAACTTTTAATAATACTAGACATGATCATTTCAGTATATTCACTTAAATATTGTATACAAAATATACCTAGCAATCTATTTCAAAGATCCAACTGTATTTAATATGAGGACTGATGCATTTACAATAGAAACCCTATTATTTGAAAGAACAAAGAATGAATGTACCTGTATCTCAATTTTCATCTCTGGTGAAATCTGAAATTTTGTACATAGCTATATCTAGATTTTCTTCATATACCTAGTATTATGTCTACTACCTTTTCCCTAAGATCTGCTTCACCGTTTTGAGCATCTTTGATCATTTTTTCTGACTTTCACTGAATTATCTAATTCAGAAAGCTGTGAGTTTCCATGGCCCTTATACCTTCACACATTCCCCATAGAACTGCCACTTAGATTGGGTTGAATTGGCACTCTTCCACTCAGTTTGGTGTATATTTCCTTCTTCCTATCTACCATTCAACCTTTCTTTACCTCTAATGACCACAAGTAAAATCTTTTTGGCTAAATTCTTGTAGGTTTCCAACATCCTTCAGTCTTACTTTCATTATCTACCTTGCTATGGTTTCTATGCTATGGCTTTTATGCTATGGCTTTCAAAATGATGGTTTTTAAGAAGTAATAATCTGGGGGTCAGAGAGATAGCTCAGCAGTTTAAGTGCTTGCCTGGCAAGCGCAAGGACCCAGGTTTGATCACCAGTACTACATCCCATGCTGGCCCTGTTCCAAGCCAGCCACCAAAAGGAGGTGTGGTGGCACACATCTGTAATTCCAGCTTTGGGGAGACAAAACAGGAGGCTCACTATGAGTCCAACCTGCATAGTGTACCAAATAAATGAATAAATAAATGTTTAATTTTTTTCTGAAGTTGTAATCTCATCACCTTTCTGCTGTGCACCGTGCTACTCAAGATCAAGTTCCTCCTCTATGATGCACATTCAAAACCCTTAAATTCTAGCTTCTGTCTGCGTGGCCAGCCACATCTACCTTTTTTCATACAAATATTTAAGAGCTATTTTCTGATTAATTTTAAACACTTTCTTAAAATTACTGTTTTTTTTCATGTAGCTGTGGTTTTGAAAACCTTACTAAATTCTTTGTTTGTGTTATGTAATCTAAACAATAGGACAATTAAGTGAGGAAACATACACAGGGATGTGATTTTTCTTGTCAAGTTTACAGAATTATAAATGGCAGAGCATGATTGAGTTTGTTTCAGTAAGAGTTATACTTTCAAAGTCATGCTGCAAAATTTACCCCAATCAAAATTTTTCTATGGGACCTTTCCTGCCACATGGATGTCACTGCACGATATCAGTGTCAACAACTACTTCTTTTCTCCAGTTATTATACACAGCTTCATTTGTAATTTTTATGTCTGTTAGTCAGTTTGGACTATAAATTAATAAAGAAAAACTATTGCCTTTTTGTTATACTAGCCTCTTGCCATCATACCCAATAATTTTTATTTACGTTCATAAGTGAACTGATGTTACAGATTGCACGTCTTATTATGAATACTTTTTAAAATTTATTTATGTATTTGGTATGGCGTCTCACTATGCAGCTTGGACTAATAGTGATCCTTCTGCTTTCAGCCTCCCCAGGGCTGAGATTATAGGCACGCACCACCATGCCTGGTCTCAATAGCCCGCTTAGCATGCCTGGTGTCGGGGCTGGCACAGCATGTGGTGTCGGGGATTGAACCCTGATCCCAGTGCTTGCCTAAGCAGGCACTTAGTCTGCTGAGCTTCCTTGCTGGCCCTTAAGTTCAATTCTTATTCCCTGATTCAAGAGGTCTAGAAATGTCATCATTATCTCTGTGTTACTTTTGCATTCAGAAAGTGTTTCAAAAGATAAATGGCATCAGAGATAGCCATCAGAGTTAACAATGAGATTTGCATTTGGAGGTTGATTGGAAAAAGGCACAAAGTCTGTCGTCACAGGAGATATCCCACCGTTTTAAGTGGATAATTACCAGTCTGATTTAATATATTGCTTACCAATGATCTAACTCACAAAATTATAAACAATTTAATTTGCATTGAGATTTACCTATGAATAAGTGGTGAAATATACCAATAATCAGGGGAATCTTCTTCATATTAACAATATGTTATGTTATTTCACTGGAATCTCTGGTCCCTTCTCATACGAAACATTATCAATAGAAAAGTTGCTTTCTGCTATGTGTGCTCCATAGGAAACTTACAAAAGACACATTCAGTTAATCTCTGCCAACTTCATGTTTATAGTATGTGTTTGGAGCATCTACTTTGCATGAATATCTTGAATCCAAATCAACTACATAAAGTAATTGTATCAGAACTACCCAAGGACATTATTTTAAATTATGCTCATACATCATCACAGGACTGTCTCCGAGGGAGAGGCCTGGCATCAGAAGAGTTTGAGCTCCTTTATGTTCTAATATGAAGCCAGTATTCAGAACCACTAGATGGAAGAGCAGAGTATGCACCCAACAACATGGCCAGTGAATATTTTGGAAAGAATATTACAATTGGGTCTGAAGGCCACAGCTCCCAATGGTTCACTTAGGATCTCTGTTCCTCCAAATCTGTTTCTTCCATTAGATGTGGAAAGAAATGAAAACATGCAGCTACTTACTATCAGAATAGACTTCACTGAGGGTAATTCTTACTATTTAAAAACCAAGAAAAATAAATGTGAAAAATTAAAATAGCACTATATAGTAGAACTATCTAACCACTAAGTACCAAAGAAGATATTGTTAGAATAGTGTAGACAATGAAAACAAATTGAATTGCAAATACATTTTTATCTAGATGCTTATAATATTTTGAAAAATTTCTGTTCACCTTCACTTTGGAGTAAGTAATCCTTGATATTAATAGAGTTTTAAAGTGGGAAGCTTATAAATTCTCAATATCCCAGAGAAAGGATGAGTCTACTTTTGATATTACATGAATAATTATGCAAATTCTACTGTGCTTTGTTTTACTAAGTATTATATATGTTTCAAATGAGTGAAATTTCAGTTGCTTTGACTACCAGTGGCATTTACATTCCCTATAGACATTTGCAGTTTTAATTTAATCTAGAAACAACAAACAACAATGATAAATTTACATATTAAACCATTTTCACTTTCAATTCTCATTTGCTTGCTACCAGAGCTCTGAGACAAGAGAATGAATGAATTCTAGTCAGTTTAGTGGTTTTTAGCATGATGGGATAACAATAACCCTTCCCTTCTAACTCTTCCCGGAGTGCTTCTTTTGTAATACAACATAGTTATTGAAAACTGTGTAGGGAAAGAATGATGGCAATCGGGTGAACTCCATGTGACTCGATTTTAAGAATTTTGAAAGGAACTCTAATCTTGTATCATATACTCTCAAACTGAAAGTTAGATAAGTGAACCTAGCCGTGGCATAAATGTGAAGAAGCAAATAGTCTCAGATGTTGTTAGAGGAGTTAGGGAAGGTAGACATTAGTCTGAGAAGGCTAATGAGAGTTATGAGTTATGATGAAAGCAGGAAAAGAAATTTATTTTCACTGGGGCCACCTTAGCAAAGGCAGAGGTCTAGTGATATCCATACATTTGCAAAAGTGTTGATTAGTTGCAAGGTTGTACAATGAAAAGAAAAAAGGTACATGGTGGGGCATCTCTCGTTAGTGGTCCATGTCTTCTTGGTTTAGCCGTCACTTGCAGACAAGGTATGGCAAACTTTACTGACCTCAGTAAGGGTGATTTGTCATCAGATGCACGTCGGTCAGACCTGTTTTACCTGGAAGGACAAAGTAACTATATGGAGAACTCAGGGGAAAAGTAATAACCAAGAGGCACAATGGAGTCAAGTAGCCATCAAGATGAAATAGAGTCAATCAGTTCCCTCATGCGGCCTTCCTTGAGCAATTTGACAAACTGAAGAGAACAAACAAAAATTCAGCACACATTATCATGAATCCTCTGGTTTGGTTATGGATCTTGGTAGACGTAAGCAGTTTTGGCTGCAGAGAAATGTATAAAATGTGTTTGGCTTGATGAGGAGTAGAACCTCTAAACACCCTGGCAATGCTGGTTAATCTTTTTTTCTGCACCCTTCTGGCAGGTAAACATTTTCATTTCTAGTGAGATGTTTCCTTGTGCTCAAGTTGTTCTTTCAGAAAACACTAATGGGAGCTGGGGGAATGGCTCAGTGGAATAAGCGCTTCCCTGGCAAGGGCCTGAGTTCAATCCCCAGTTCCAAAAAAAAAAAACAAAAAAAAACTAATATATGAGCAAATAGTCTCAACATTCCATTTATTACAGATTAAAGTTTTTGAAACTTTTACGTGTTTTAATGATCATATTATAATTCATCATTTCAGCATACATTGTACAATACATCTACTCTCTTCTATTAACAAAAACCCCTCAAGTTAGTCTACAGTGATCAATTTCTAAGTTGCATTTGGTGTCTTGTCACACACGCTGTTGAGATCCTCTGCAGTGTAGCTTACATACCATTCCCATAAACATAACAAAGCAAAACCCATCAGACAGCGCTTTTTCTAGTGACTGTTCCTCAAACTAAGTAATCCTACAACTGAAGCTCATGACACATTCACCCCAATACTGTGTGTCCTCTCTTCTGTTTCACTCCTGAGAGCACTAAGACTGTAAAGGAGGAAGACATTAGTACAAGACAAGAGAAAAATATAGTCATGGTGGAGAACAGTGATGTAGTCAAGGTTTGCAGGAGAAGAGCTTTAATATAGGACACATAGTTTATAGGCTTTATTTTAATTATTTTTTTTTTATTTTGTGATACCGGGGCTAGAACTTGGAAGCTTGCATTTGCAAGGCAAGTACTTATGCCACTGAGCTATCTCCCTGGCCCTAATTTTTTAAAATTATTTATTGAATACTGGGTCTTGTTATGCCATTCAGACTTGTAGTGATCCTCCCATTTCAGCTACCCCAGCTCTGGGATTACAGATATGTGTCGCCACATCTGTTTAAGGGCCAGCACAGTGCACCTGGGGTTTCAGGTCCAGATGGCATGCTGTACCAGTGGTCAAACCTGGCCCTTGCACTTGCCAAGCAGATGCTTAGACCGCAGACCTATCTCCCAAGGCCCTATAAAATTTTTTTAAATTTTCACACAAAGAGTCAAAAGCTGAAGACTACCAAGGATCTGTCCACAAACTAAAGATCCAAAGAATCCATCTGAGGGCCTGGATCCCATGGAATTGTCCTCCAGGAATCTAGATGGAGGCCTAGAGCCCACAAAAATTCATGCACATCTATATCAAGGATCTGTAATGAGAAGGCCCAAAGGTCAGTAGTGGAAACTAGCAAGTCTGCACCAGTGGGATTAAGGATCTGTGCTAGGAGACTGAGGGATCTGTACTGGAGCCAGGAACTGACACTCAGGGTACGAACCAGACACCCCCCACCTCAAAGAATCACAGACATTTTTAGCCTCAGTGATGACTTGACCTTAGCTCCTCCAATGATGAGAACAACTGAGTTCATATAGGGAAGGGCAGTGTGATCACTTCTCCAGGAGAATTCACAGTACCCATCTTACCCAGCTCTCCTGGTATGTTGTTGACAAGACTCCTAAACACTGAGACCAGGCATAGTGGTGCACAGCTGTAATCCCAGCACTGAGGAGTCTGAGAACAGGAGAATCACTATGGAGTTCACCCTTTGGAATTGCTACTATAAACATTATGTTTTGTCCTCAGATTGTTCAGATGGCAACCAAAAATAATAATCAGAATATATGAAATGTTATAGTTTATAATTTATCCTTACCATCTTCAGTTTCTTATTTAAAATTACCTGCTAATGCAATCTCATTCATTAAAAAATTCTTAATAGTGAATACATTTAACTAATTGGCAGCCACCTCTCATCTTTTCTCCCAATTCAGTTTATATTCTAATAATACTCGACATCATGCACATGGAAAAGATAAAAAATCAGCAGCCTAAACCCACATGTAGATAGTTCAAAATTGTATTTTTCCAAATTAGTGGGGTGGGGAGAAGATATGCCATATGGGCTCATGGATAATAAGTAGCATTTTTTGAAAAGAAAGAAACAAAATGCACCTAGCACTGTGTCCCACCACCCCTCCTAAGTCCCAAGTGAGCCTGAATCTCTGCCAGGCCTCGTGGCCTACCACTGACTTATGTGGCCACAAGCAAAAGCCCAGTGCAAGGCTGAGCTTCCTGTCTGCTGTGCTGTGGGTGGCACTGGGTTACAGATCTGCCAAGAGGATCATCGTGTCAGTCTGTGTGATAGATGGTAGGTCTCACTGTGGCCAAAAGCCATGGGCCAGTGACCTCTGGCTTCTGTGGGCTTGTCTGTGTAGTGCAATGTACAGTACAACTATTGTCATTTGTTATGTTTAGTATGACACAGAAGAAAAGCTTGATTACATTATTGCATCCATATGTGGTTGTTTACATATTTTAGTGGACAAAGATCCGTATTCCTACTCTCTAATACACACTACCCTGGCCCAAAACTGATGAAGCAGTCATTTTTCTGTTGATACCATCAGCATGAAAAAAAAAAAA
>NDGM011220382.1:485-10702 GCA_002564305.1 Octomys mimax
GAGAGAGAGAGAGAGAGAGAGAGAGAGAGAGAGAGAGAGAGAGAGAGAGAGAGAGAAAGGGAGAGAGAGAGAGAGAGAGAGAGAGAGATTTTTTTTTAAGCCACTTTGCACATTGAAAGAATCTTTTCTTTGGAGAAGTCTTTGTCAAACTGTCAATTAAGGGTGACAAATGTGTATGTTAATAAAATAACACCCAAATTTTAATGATAAAGACTTAGCAAGGTTATAAATTAATGAGAGTGGAGATAACTTAAGCACTGCCTCTGAGCCAATGATAATCAATTAGTTTGCTAGGTCTTTCACAGTACTGCACACACTACTGTACCAGTGAGAGCCAGACAGATCCAACTCAGTCAATACATATGTACAACATCATACTAAGGCAGTGACTTAATTTGAAGAGAAGACATCCTTTGTTCTGAGGCTTGTCTGGAATCAGATAGGATCTCATATTTCATGTTAATAAGAAAACAAGAAATCATCCTCCTTCAGTAAATATGTCATATTACATTATTTTCAACACTATTCTTTATTAAACTTTATACCTCTTTCCAGTTATTGCTTTATACCTATTTCCAGTCACACATCTTCTGAGTACAAAGATTAATTCTTCATTAAAATATAAATATAAATATAATTACAGAGTGGAAGGGCACTTAATGGGGTCAAGGAAATGGGGGTTGGGGGAAACTCACAATTATAAGATAAATACACTTATAAGAACTCACATATTAAAAGGTGATTATAGCTAATAGTGATGTACTGAACCCTTAAAATTTGCAAGAAGAGTAGATCTCAAGTAGTCTTAACACACACAGAGAGAGAGAGAGAGATATGATAAGGCAGTTATGTTAGATTGTAAATATGTTCACATTCTTGATTTTAGCCGTTATTTCACAGTGTATATATACATTCGTCGACATAGCTCATTATATTCTTTAAATAAGATAATTTTTCTCTTTCCAATGCACTTCAGTAAAAGTGGAACAGCTAATGACATGTAAAGATATGTAAGGCATTTCATCAGGAAAAATAAAGAGAAGAAGTACAGAGAAATATCTTTGTGTATCTCGTGATTATATCACTACAATGTAGGCCAAAATGTTAGAAAAAGAAGCGACCAAGATCAGAAAATTATAGGGTTTATATAAGGTAATTCCTAAAGAAAAATGTCCTAGTCATTGATTAGCATTTCTTAATTTCCAGTCTACCTGATTTCACAATAACTCTTTATATAGTCAAGACGTGAATCTGAGCATCAATATCCTATTTTAGTGGAAAGAGTTCAAGTAGACTTATAAAGAAAAAGTATGAGCAGAATAAGGAAAACAAGTAGGAAGAGCGTGACATGGCAGGCTTTGTTCTTTGTGAAGACAATCTTACTTTCTCTGACTCACTTAAACATAATGTTAACCTTCAATTGCTGTGGCCTAAAAGTGCTCTTTTTTAAAACATATAACAGTAAATATAAGTAACATACAATGACCGTGGAACAGTCTGCATTCTGAAAGGTATAACCAAATATGCTGAAATGTTCAAAGAAATGCTTTCAGATACATAATTAGTAATTATCACTAAGTTTTTTATTATACTAGTCTACATTTGTACTTTGCAAAAGAAAAAAAGACCAAAAAATCCCCTATTTTTAGAATATTCAAATGTCCCAAATTAAAAGAACAAGCAATCTCCTTAAAATGTCTGTTTTGTTAGACTCTGGAACTTAGTTTTTCTCACTTTACAGCTTTGTTATAGATAAGCTATCATTAAACTATCCAACATTTCATGGTTGAAATAAATTTAACTCAGTCAGTAGATTGCTATATATTACTTGAATTTTGTTTATCTAATACATGGAATCTAAGCAGAGAGTATATGTGGGAAAATATCAATTTAAAAGCTGGCAAGTATTATTTATCTTAAAGTACATGTGCCATATGGCTGTTTTGTTTTAAGCTAATGTGTTATGTTTGAATCATCCTCTTGTAGAGAATTCAAGATGAATATACATATATAATTTAGCAAGTATTAGGGTTGTGTAGAATTCTTATATAGCAAAGTCAGAGAAAGAATGATAAATCACACTTGTTTATTTCACAAATAATGGTTGAAACCCAATCAGAGATTCTAAGACAAATCAATGTAGTGATTTTAATGCCATGTCCTGAGAAGACATGTGCATATTCCTCCTCTGATAAAAGTTGCTACTACATTCAGACTACTTGTGTAGTTTGAATACAAAGAGACATACAAAATAGAAACTCAGTACTAGGACTGTTTTGTTAGATGCTGGAACAATGAAATCCCATATATTAGTAATGTTAACTCATTAGACAGCACCAAAGAAATTATAATTTGAGTACATTCTTTGACAGTGAATAACAAATTTGTTTCATTACATTCTTCATGGAAATACTGTTGGTAGACATCAACCTTTTTTATTTACTGTAACTATTAAACTTTAAAAAATTTACAGATAAACCCCTAAATCTCTTAGGATCTACTGATACATATGTCCAAGTAAAGCAACACATTTAAGGAGGAAACTGCCTTTTCTCACGAAGGAGCCTCTGTATTGAAGAAATACATAAGTGGAATGTCCTCTGTCATTTAACCATCCCTCAGTAAGTCAGTGACTAAATGATTGAGGCTGGTACTTCCTTTTACCTTCCCATTTTATTAGCAAAATACCATTAGAACTTACCTTAAAGTAAAAACATAAAATTGAAATCTTTATGGTCAACCCAAACCTTTTGCCATCTGTGAAAACTTTTCACCGATTTAATTCCATGTCTTCTTTTTATTGATGATTATGTTGCCTTTTTTAGCAACATAAACATCTACTTCCATGTCTTCTTTTTATTGATGGTTATGTTGCCTTTTTAGCTACCCACCTTAAAAACAAAAACCTAGGGTATACCTGTTCTCTTCTCTTGCCTATTTACCTATTCTCTCAGGTCTCTAATTCCAAAATATGGGTGGAGCCATGTGGGTCTGCAGTCCCTCCGAGGTCAGCCATACAGTCTCCTGGACTCTGACCGCTCCTTGCCTGGTTCCCCTGGCTTTCACCTTACTTTATCCAAATTAGGCCCCATGCAACCACAAGCCTTTCAAACAGGAAACCTACAATCCCTTTAACACACTCCAGTCACTCTCCCTCATTTCATTCATCCTGAACGTAAAAAGTTTAAAGTGTTTTTAAGGCCTTCCAGAACTCTCATTCCCAGGAGTTTCACAATCTATCCCACGTGAAGAAACGAACGCTCCTTAATCTTCTGTACTTTACTCTTACCGCCTGTATCCACTGTGACCCAGACAATACACAAATCACTTCGGTTGCACATGTTTTAGGAATTACACAAAAGCTTTCTGCTTTCCTGAAAATAGAATCTCGGCTTGTCTGAATGACACAAGCCTTGCCTTTTCCTGTCCAGACACCGAATCCGACCTCCTGATTGTACGACTTCATTTTTTGGCTCAGGTTTACCAAATTCCCTTTTATGTCAGGATTAGTGCAACATGTTTCCTTGTTATGAAATGTCCTCCAGATAACTGTAAGCCTACTTTATTCTCCTTATCTTAACTCGGACCACTTTTCCATCTGTGAAAAGATGTCTTGACAAGGTATTCTATACTCTTTCATGAACTTTCTCTTCTATCACTCTTCTTAATAAAAATTACTACAGTTTTATTTCCTAAAATTTAACAACCTTTTTCTCTCTCATCACCAGTAACTTCAACACCTACACCAAGGCCTAATATGTGAAGCAACCAAAGAAGGTGATGCAGCTCAGTTGATGCAAACTGTCTTTGCAATGTTCTTACTCTTTATATCCTTGCAACTTCTCTTAATGTATATGTGTTTTATTTTATTTCATTCCTTTTTTGGATGAATATTGTATTCCCACCTATAGAAGAAAGTGTAACACCTGGTAGGTGCTCACTATATTTTGATGGTGTAAAAATAAACACCAAAATGTTTTTAAATTCCATAATTATTTGGTTTGAAGTAAGCCTTATTTGGGGACTGTAGAAATTTATGGCACGACAATCAGTTGGAAATTTATTGTTTCTGATTTTCAACATATTCTAACATTGTAGAAATAAGAGGAATTTGTGTTAGATATGACTTATTACTGTAAGATTAATACTTATTTTTGTCCTTCATTTTAGGTTTAGAGTAACTGATCTTCATGAATACTGGATGAGACTCCATGAACATACTCTCCACAGTGCATGTTTTATTTCCAAATGCCTGGGGGAGTGTACTTGCAATTAATGATGATTTTTCCCTCCAATTATAGCATCTTTTGCAATTGAAAATATAGTACATGTGATATGATGTTGTGCAGACCACTGCTCTTCTGGGCACTGGTTCCTACACGGAGAAAGGCTGTTCTCCCTCCCAGCTTACACACAACAGTCCATCGCTGTCATTGCTTTTACACAGCTTCAGTAAAGGGAAAAGTAATCTGCAATAGCAGCTGCTTCCAGTTCATCTACTCATTTTAGTAAAAGTAATTGTCAATGGGCATGGTGGAGCACACCTGTAATCCCAGCATTTGGGAGGCTGAATACAGGAGATTCACTACAAGTCCAACCTGTGTCGTGAGACCCTGTAGACCCTTGTAGACCCGGCACTAAATACAAAAACAAAAGCAGTTTTTAAAAAAACCCCAATGAACTCGCTCTTTAACTTTCTTCATTTCTTGCCTCAGAAGATTTTGTTCTAGGTAGATGATCAATTGCACCTCTCAGAAATAACTACTTAGAAAATGTTAAATGTATATTTGCTTAGAAATATGTAGGCTACCTATTGTTAAGCCCCCCAAAACAAAAAATAAAAGAAAACAGCATGCAAAATATGAGCCAATTCGAGCTGTTACCAATGTATTCAGTGTTACTTCTGAATGGTGTAGTAGGGACCTTTTAGATAAGGATGAGTAGGTATTCTAAGTATATTAAAAAATTTTACATTGAATATTTTTGTGTATGCATGTCACTTTAGAAGCAGTTTCTAAGACAGAATACAGAGACTGATTGTGGTAGCTCACGTCTGTAATCCCAGCACTCAGGTATTTGAAGCTGCATGGTAGGACCCTACATAAACACAACTAAGCAAAACCTCAAAAGGGATGCAAAGAGCCAGTTCTCCTTGTCCTCCTTCCTTAACATTTCACTAAATAAGTTGTCTTGGCTTTAAGAAGATTAAATACATGTAATCACCTTTTATCACTCAGCAGAGCCCAAACATAGTGTTCTAGCCTAAAACTATATAGTAACTGAAAGTGACACCCTCAAGGTGCAGTGACAGCTCCCCTGTTTCCAGAAGGGTTCTGCCGCATCAGCGAGAGAGAACAGAGCAACCTTAGTCGAGACCTGGTTTGCTGTCTGAGCACATAGCCCTCACTTCTGTAAAATTGCTTTTATCATCGTACCTTAGCCACACTGCAAGCAGAAAGCCAAGGAAAGCATTCCTTATGCCAAACTAGCTCCCTCTCTCTCTCCCTCTCTCTCTCTCTCTCTCTCTCTCTCTCTCTCTCTCTCTCTTGCCCTGCTTTTTACACAAATGCTTGACTTCAAGCATAAAGCTAAAGAACATTTGTGTGACTTTTCTTCAGTGTGTATGTGCTTATGTTCATCATTCCAACTCTATAATCTGCATTCTAGGTGCAGACATTTCTAATTTTTAAGGCAACTGTTAATATATTTTCCACATTAAATTATGTTATAACTCTGGTAAAAGTTAAACGTGGAGCATACAGTTTGTAAGAGTCTCTTAAAATGACCCTTAGTGGACTACATGTCAGTACTCGAATTCTTAGACTTTCTGGAACCGCAGTCTCAGTTCCTGGCAGACTTACACGGCTCCTTAATGTGCTGCCTGATAAGGTACATTCTTCACAGTTCAGCTTATTTGAGTCTTGTGAAAATATTTTTTTTCCCAGAAACTCAATGTGAACCACCTAATTAATGAAGAACTCCTCAAAGGATTTTCTGAGAGTTGTCTTTTTTAAAAAATCCAAGAGCTCATTAGAGCTCAATTTAAAAACTCCTGAAATATTTAATGTGAACAGACAATACTATATCACACCATAAACTATCAACTAATCTAAATATTTTACTGGATTGACTTAATTTCTCTCTTTTCACTATTTATCAAAGATAAAATTTCAAATTATTTTCCTTTTCAGTTCTACTGAATTCAAGGTACATTATTTCAAAAATTTGATTTTTAAAGTACATTTTAAACTTGTATTAGCAAGAATAAAGAGTACTTTTTCCTTTTTTTTTCTTTCTTATAGTCATTGTCGTTTTTTGTGCCATTTTACCTTTATACAATTCAAGTCAACAAATATGCCTTGTGCATCATACGTTTTATCTGGAAAGCAAACATTTGAAGTTTATTCAAGGTGACGTCATTTGTATCTTTAAGCTAGTCTAAGCTGTGCATGCACTTTTTCCTCTGACTTGGTACAATACTGAATATGAGGGCTCATCTTCTTTCAGTGCCTCAGCCTTTTATTGGCTCATCAGCTAAAGCTTCATTTATAATTATGCCTCCTCACCATAGCGCACTTACTATTTCTTTTGTGCGTCATCAAAGTCTTACTGGACATGCATTGAACTTCATTTACTCTTTCTACCGCCTGGCTTCTTGTCTTTGTTATTATCCTTTTGTGTTTTCATCAAGGTGATTGCATCTACAACTGCATTCTCTTAGCTGTTGGTTTACTTTTGTGCTTTTATCATTTGTGCATAGTGTTACAATAATGTACTTATGTATTATATATCATAAAAATACTGCTAAAATATGTACTATTATATATTTAGCAGACACACATATTCCTTTTTTTTTCGATATTGGGGATTGAACTAAGGACCTTGCACAGGCGCGCATGCTGCTGAGCTATATCCCCAGTCCTTCATGTTACAATTATATGTGCATGTGTTTATAGCAAAATATATATAAATATTTTTAATTTTCTATTTTTTATATTGTTGAATCATTTATATGCCTTTAAAATATTCTTTTTTGTGTGTGTGTGGCCGGCTCAGCCCACCCTAGGGGTGGGTCTGGTGTGGCATGTGGTTCCAGGGATTAAACCATGATCCTTGTGCACTTGCCTAAGCTTGCTTAAGCAGGCCCTTAGACCACTGAGCTATCTTGCTGGACCTGCCTTTAAAATATTCTGAATAATTATTTTATACTTTCCCTCACTTTCAAGTCTGAAGAGAACTTGTTTTGTTATCTTCAACATAAAATTAGAATAATAATGACCATAATAATAGTAAATTTGATATAAATGTACTTCTATAAGCAATGACCCTATACAAGATATCACTTTAAATTCATTATATTTATTTAATATTTTATCCCTTATGTCAGCATGATGTGGTAGCTTTGCTTTGCTTTCTGAGACAAGACCCAGGTCAGGTAGGTCTTGAACTCCCTATGTAATCTAGGTCAACCTCAAATTCACAGCAAACCTCCTGCCTCAGGCTCCCAAGTACTGGGATTAGAGACATGGACCATCTACCTGGCTGTGGTAACTTTTCTTGTTATTAAAGATTATAGACAAAGGAATTCAAGCTAAAAGGCCATACAGGTAACAAGTATATATGAACTATACTTTCAATGACCTTACTTTTCTTATTTATTATGTGATATTTTCTCTTAATACATTTCTGTATTTTTATGAATTTATTCATTTACACTTTTTTAATTCTTAAAGACTGATTCATAACCAAATAGATTCATAGCATAAAAAGCACTATATTGCATATATAAATATAAATGTGTTATATTTATATATACATATATGAAGAGGAACCATGCTGTAACCACTCAAGATGTCACTATGTCCCTCATTCAGTGAAGGATACTTCGCTGAATCCTAGAGGAAATACTGTGTCTCAAAACCAGTAGGACTAATTGGATACAGTGTTTTTATTTAATCCTCTGTGTTAAACTGAATGTAGACATCAGATATCACATTCGAAAATAACAGTCCCATCCTCTTGCTGAAAATGTTCATGCACGTGTGAATGTTTCTTGACTCTTTTGGACAAAGTGTTTCAGAGTACTGTGATAGAAGCAGCTGTCCATCACATTTAACAAATCCTCTTTTGTTCATAGTATGTTCTACTTATGGCAGCTTTGGATAGAATTTTAATTGCAGCAAATTCTTATCATTCATAATTAACCAACCTAATTTGTCAGGTTCAATGAGAAAATCTGTAGAATCTCAAATTCATTTGAGAAAATGATATTTTTTTCTTCTTTAGTAAATGTCAAATAGGTAGAAAAACTTATCAAGAATTCCGAGTTTGATCCCTGGCATGCCATGCTGGCCCCACCACCAGGGCATGCTGAGACAGTGACTGAGACTGCACATGGCAGTGCGTGCCTGTAATCCCAGCGTTTGGGAGGCTGAAAACAGGAGGATCACTAGGAGTCTGATCTATGTAGTGAGACCCTGTAGAACCTGTACTAAATACAATAAATAAATAAATAAAAATATACAACATTCCCTGAATCAAGAAGAAACCAGAGTTGAGTGTAGAGGCACATTCCCAGCACTCAGGAGGCTGAGGCAAGATGGTTGATGTGAGTTTGAGGCCAGCCTGAATTGCACAACAAGACCCTGTCTCAAAAATACAAAGAAGGAGAAGAAAGAGGAGAAGGAGGAAGAGCAAGAGGAGGAGGAAAATGAGGAGGAGAAGGAGGAGGAAGAAGAGGAAGAAGAAAGAAGAAACATTCTTGACATTTCAGTTACAAAATCCATTCTTTAATAACATTATGCCTGTGTACTCTAAAAAAGCTTTTAGAAAACAGAATTAAAATGTATAAAACTTTAGAACACTTTTTTGGAAGAAACATAAAGGAAAGGAACATGACTCATTGGCTAACCATCTCATTACTGGAGGAAAAAATGTTCGGCTGAGGCAGCCTCATGATTTGAAACTTAGTGACTCCATGGAGGCTTTCTGGTTTATGGTCAGAATTCAAAGGCAGATGACTTGACAGCGCCCAGAGAGGGATCTGTGGGACTGATGCAAATTCAGCCCTGCAGATGCAAAGTATAGAAGCAGTACAGCCTCATTAACAGCTACCCATGATTTTAAGGAACTAGCTCTTTCCAACCATGTGATCTAACGAATCCATTATAGCTAAAGTAATTTTCAAAGTGGACATAATGTCACCAACCGTTTAAAACAAGTGTTGGAATTTTTTTTCTAAGGACTATGTAATCACTATGCTAGGTTTTGTAAGATGTATGGTTTCCAAAACAATCATACAGTGTGACTGCAAAACAAATGTGGTCATAGAAAGTATGTAAATGAATCGGAATGGTTGTCTTTCAATAAAGATGTTTAATAAAAAAAGGGCAGCAGTTTTGATGAAATCTGATCTAAATTATACTCATGCCTACGAATATCAATATATACTCCAGTTTACCAAGTAAGGAAGCCAAATTGAAATTTAAATGACTTGCTCATAGTTACAAGTATAAATAAAATTTATGTAGAAGTTAGGACTTAACATGCAGCAAAACAAGGTTATTTGGGTTTCCACCTGATAAAAGATTAATGTCCAGCATCTCAAAGGAATTATCTAGAAAGCCACTTGATTTTCTTAGTAAATATAAACTTTTATCATTCTATTAAAATGACGTTTGAATATGAGAGTATATCAAGACTGTAGATGTTTCTCTTTCCTAAAGCTTAATTATCTTCATTGCACTTCATAGAAATAAATGTGAAAATACAGTGCCTTCCTTGTGCCCAAGGAGAGGGACTAGTTTCACTACTAACTTGGGCTCAAAAAAATCAGAAAATGCAGCTCTAAATGGCTGGCTGTTTAGCCTCTAGCATTTTACAGTCTTTACCCTGTTACAAAAATGGGAAAGTGCCCAGAAAATGAAAATTTTTCCTCAGGGACAAATTCATAGAGATTTATTATCTTGCCTCATAGGGATGGGATTCAGACATTTTTATAAACCAAAGTTACTTTCATTCTCATCATAGTGACCATTTCTCTACAGTCTTGCACGGTGGAAAAATAGCACTCTGCTGAGGACTTCTGCTTCCAAGACAGCCACCTTGACACCACCACTGATATTTGCCAAGTGTTGTAGTACCATTCCAGTAGTTTTCTGCCAGAAATGTGAATTTAGAATCTTGTAAAGCATTAAGATGATGGGGTTCGTGGTCTC
>NDGM011220406.1:303-12817 GCA_002564305.1 Octomys mimax
AGTGTGCCTAAGGAGAGTCACATGGAGAGAAAACATTCTCTCAGGCTTTCACCAAGAGCAAATCGGTCAAGCAATGGCTGTGACTCATCCACATATCTTAATTCTTTTATTCCCATTCCTTTGTCCTCCTTTCAAACCGTCTTGCCCTCCTGTTTTAAAAGGGCTTTGTTTCCATTTTTTTTCTTTTCTCATTTTTTTTCTTTCTTTATCCCCCAACGCTGTACCTCTTCACATTTGAACATTTACATCTATTTCTCAATATCTGGTATTAGTTTTGTCCCTTATTTAAACTTTCAATTTCTCACACTGTTGCATGCACACACATTTGGCTTATTTCACAGATTATGTTCTCAAAGTGCATCCATTTATCTAGAAAATCTCAAGCTCATCTTTTTTTTATTGCTGAGCTATACTACACTATTTTTTAAAAGCCATATCTTAATCCATTCATTATTTGAAAGGCATTTGGGCTATTTCCAAGTCTTACCTATTATAAACTGTGAGGCTATAAACATGGATGAATACCTATAACTGTGATACAATGTTTTTGTGTCTTTTAGGAAGCTGTAAACAATGGGCATACCCTCAAAATGGCTATACGTATCTAATGCAATTCTGTGCAAAATGCCAATAGCATGCCTCACACAATTAGATTTCAAAAAAGCCTAAAATATATTTGGAACCAAAAGAGATCTAGAATAGTGAAAACAACTCTGGGCAAAAAAGACAAGTCAGGGACTGTTATAATTCCTGCCTTGAAATTATAATGCGAACCTATCGTGATAAAAACATCATGGTGCTGGCAAAATAAGACCTGGAAATCATTGGAGTGGACTGAAAGTGCCTGGAAGAACTCCAAATCCATTCAGCTAAGGGACCTTCAAGAAAGGGACCAAACACTTTCACTGGAAGGAAGATGACCACTTTAATAAATGGTGCTGTTAAAACTGGCTTTTAATCAAGATAATTTACCAAGATGACTAGTTAAAAGTTAACAAAGTTGTCAATTCAGTTCAGGAAATGTATGGTATTACAATCTTCCTAATAAGTCTTCATTATATATAACCATATATACTATTTAGAAAGTACAGGAAAACATTCACAATCTCAGATTTCATCACAGAGATTTTCTTTTGCCTCAACATTCCTACCATTACATTAAAAAATATACTGGCACTGAGCTATGAACCTCACAATTTAAAATTTATTTCTAAATGCTGAACATATGCATTGTGTTTTAGGTAAAGTCATTTTCTGCAAATATAATGTTTCTCTATGCACATGAATAATACCTTACTGAAAGCTGACAGATTTTGGTTTTAAGAACCATGGGATATTTTTACCTATCATCAAAGTTCGGAGCCACTAAGGATGCTTAATTTATAAATCATTCCTGCAGAATATAAAAGTGAAAATTTCATTCTCTTATTAAAGTATGTGAATCTCATTGCTTCTAGCAATTATCTATCCATCTATCTATCTGTTTAAATTGTTAGAGATGTCCATAAAATTTAACAAAATGAGCAACTTAAACAAAAACGTGTTTTCCCAGTTCTGGTTGCTAGATATACAACATCAAGGGGATAGCAAGTTTTTTTTTTTTTCCAGGTTTCTCTTCTCAGTTTTTTAGTTTCTTGAAAGGCTGCCTTTCTCTATCCTTTCATCGACATCCCTCGCTACTGTACTTTTGTTATATTTTTTCTGAAACATATCAGTCATATTGGACCAGGATGCAATCATAAGGCTTCTTTTTACTGAAACATTATATTTCATAGAGAAAGAATACCAGAGTCTCTCCCTATAAATATTTATGCCATGTGATTTGTGATTGGGTGTAGGGCATTAGGAGAACTGACTTCTTGGAAGGATTGTTTCAAGGTTTTTTAATACAACAAGGGGGAAGAAAAACCTTTGGGGACAGAGAAGGAAGGACTACTTACGATGGAAATGAGGCTCAGTGGAATTCAGATGTTTAAATACTTACCAGCTCAGCCAGAAATTCTGACACACATGCTCTTTCCAATCCTCAGAGTCCCTCTCCTTTCCTAACAGTGACTTGTCACATCAGAAACTCAATGAGCTATGATTTAAATTTATTTCTAGTCTTGTGTTCATTTGCAGTTTGTGCTATTTTAGCCTTACAAGAAAAGATAGGATTAAAAAAAAAGCAGCTAGTGTAATTCTTTATATCATCCCTGTTTCTCTAATCCATGTTTGTGGTGGAAATTATGGACTGCTAGAAGGTTATTCTTGCAACAGAAAGAAAAAACAACAACAAAAAATTACAACCAGGATTTGTAGGGAGACTTACTGACATCAACAAGCACTGATTGGGTTCATTTTCAAAATATCAGCCCTCCCAAATCTGGTCGTCTAGGAATTCTATATGGTGCACAAGCAGAAGGTACAAAGGAGGTAGAAATGTGAGACAACAAAATGGCAGTTCTTCTGATCAGCTAGCAGGATGAAATTGTTGGTTACAAGGTAGATTAATGATCATCAGTTTAGGAAGCTTGGTACCATGGCACAATCAGGTATCCTGTATGTTCAGTCATGCTTTCATGGTTACAGAGGTCAAAAATGTAATTACAAAGCTATGAAGCAGTTAGAGGTAGGCAGTTTCAAAGGAACAAACTTTTAAAATGAGCAACTTTTCTTGTACAGTTTTTCCCTTTCATTTCTCCCTTCTGTTACTCAGAAAAATCCTTACAAAGCTAAGGCTGTTCTTGTTATCTAAAGCTGAGTAAATCCAAGGATTCGTGAGCCTTATCCATTCCAAACTTTGGGCTGAATTACCTCTCAGGTGTCCACTTTAACCAGGAAAACTCCCATGATTAAATTAAACAGAGCCAGAATTCAGACTGCAACATGAAATGTCAGTATATTAGTAACAACAAACATCTTTTTAAAAATTATAAGTGCTAGCCCTAGGCTTTTTAGATGAGAAACATAATTTAAAATAATAAGCATGACTAGCAAAATCAAGGAAAGAGTAAGTAAAAAACCCTTACAGGTTGTTTTTATCCCTTTGCGGAAACTGTCAACAGAATTTAAAGAAAAATAAATGCAGTAATCAAGGGGTGAAAAAGCTAGGATTGGGTATGGAGAATCCAGGTCAATTAACAAAAACCAGCTGTATCCATTTACAGATGAAAGATGCAAATTTGTTCTGCTTTATAGCTGAAAAAAACCATCATTTTTAAATGTGTTTTGGATTTTGTATTATGCATATTGTATCTGTTATGTTGAAAAACTCAACTAGAGAACATACTCTTAAGTGAAATAAATCAGACCTGCAAGTGAAAATATCATATTGTCTCCTTACTGTGAGAACCTGAAAGAGAAAAATTGAATCTGAAAGGTACAATAGACCCTGGGAAAAGGGAATGACCTTATTCAAAAAAAAAAAAAAAGAGTTACTGAGTTGAGAAGGACAGGAGAGAGAGTACGAGAAAGATATTTATCTATGTATGTAAACAGGATGGTTTGGACATCAGTAATATGGATTTCTGCTATGGAAAGAAACAGTTAATGCTTTCATTTGTTTCATCTCCTTTTTCAATTGTTTGTTCTTTTTCTCTTCTTAATTTCTTATACTTTTCTTTCTTTTTTCTTTCTTCCAGTTTTATATTCATATATCTAGTAATATGAATAACTGGTTGGAAGACAACATGATGTCTTATAAGAAATACTGTGAAATTCATATTACATTGTTAATTGAATTTTTGTATCACTTGTAATTTTTTGTTTTAATTCTAATTTGTACTCTCTTTAGAAATAATAAAATTAGAGCTAAAGGAAAAAAAACCACATCTAGTGGGGAGGAGGGAAGCAATGCCTGGGGTAAGCAGCCTGACCGTGTCCTCAGGCTTCAGCCTTGTGCAGACTGGGTGGCGTGCATGCATTGTTTGGAAGACCTACCCAGATCAATTTTTCAGCAGAGTAAAGTGGGATTTCAGAACTTGTAGAGGTAGTTAATATGAACCTCTACATATTAGGGGTTATAATGTCTACAGATTATATGTGTGCAGGAATATCTACAGATATAGCTGATACTTTAACTATTACAATCTGTTTTTTTTTTTAACTTTCCTAGCACTTTGTGGCCTATCTGCTGTATGTAGTATTTATTTAATCTAGTTTTGAGGTATCTCTTATACAAATGTAGGCCTATCATTGCTGCCAATGATTGAGGGCATACCATATCTGGGGATTTTTTTTTTCTTTTTTTTTTACAGCAGGATACTTCAGACTTTTATTGTCCTACTGGTAGGGAATGAGATGTCAGGGCCAGTGACAGATACACTGAAACCTGACCTGGATGGAGGGATATGGGTGCCTGTGTAGCGTTTTAAGCTAATAGAACATACGGTGGGCCAGGTTTGATGACTGGAGTTCATGAGGGTTTTTTCTTTTATTTTCCCTCATATTTTATGCAATTGGATTCCTAGAGGTTTTAGACCTCTGGCCCAGATTAGTTTGCATCAATAGTGGCAGCCTGCAACACATCAGTGTGTTGTGAGGATCTCCCCTGCAGTAGAGTTTTAATCAAAATAGTTTTGTCCAGGGTGACCACAGCATATCTAGCCCACTGGCCTTCATTCCTGACAGACCGACTTCCATCTGTAACCAGGGTGCACTCAGCATATGTAGGGAAACTGATTTTCAGAAGAGTTTATTCCAGGACAGTATGTGACACGGGGACAGTTAGATGTTGGTCAAGGGGAGCTTATCCACTTTCTTGAATAAGAAGAACAGTGGCTATTAGAACATGGAGTTAGAGGGTGGAAGCAGCCTGTCAAGGCCATGGGGAGCTCCCATGGATTGACAGTCTGAGTAAGACTACAGAAGCCAGCAGCTATAAGAAATTTGAAGATTTTTCTTGTAACTAGTTTCTGCTGGTTACACTAACAAAGCTTTTGTGCCTTTTTAGCCAGAATCTTGGGTTCATGAAACAGAATTGTTTTTACAAAGATAAAACAAGGTTTTGAATCTCTGGGAGGTGAGTTCAGGTAGCAATTGAGTCTAGAACTGGGGTCTTTCAATTTTAAGGTGAAGAGGGGCTGGCTGACAAGAGATAATTGAAGGCAGAGGCATTCTTTAGGTCGAGGGAGGTCTACCAGCAGACTGTTGGTAGCAGAAGACTGAGGCAATGCACATGGAGGGCCACTGCACAGCATAAGCTGCTTGGAGAACTTGAAATGACTTTACAGGCAGGAGAGGTATACCATTTGATGCAGGTGGCAGTTGCCTTGAGGCAGAGCTTGATCCCCAAAAGGACATCATTGACAACAAGCCCTAGGAGATGAGTCATTTGTCTATACTTCTGGAAATGAGTCACTCAAATTTTCAGGGTTAGGATTATCAGGCATTTCAGGTTCACATAGGCAATATTCTCCCTCTTATGTTAGGGTCAATATCAAGTGTGGGATTGTGGACCCAAGTGTGAAGGAGGCTGGCCATGTCCCAGGAGAAGCATGAGGCACTCAGGAGTGTACTGAAATTTGTTTGTTTAAGTGTCCATCAGTCTCACAGGTTCTCCTTTGGCACAATTTCTTTGCAGTGGGCATTGCAATAGGTAACTTTAATGCCTGTAATCCCAGTGCTGGGGAGGCTGAAAGCAAGAGGAGCACCGTGAGTTGGAGCTGTACAGTGAGACCCTTCAACAACCAAATACATTAAAAAAATAATACCAGTAATAATAATAAAAAAATGAATACCTATTTTAAAAAATATCAGGCAGATGTGTGGTTGAATGTCTGTTTTTGCTTCGCTTGACATTACATAGTAATGGGGACATGGGGAGGTGGCGTTGTGATGGCAATGCCCAGAGGTGAGTCCTTAGGGTGGAATGCTTTAGAACTTTGGGGCTGCAGTGTCCCCTCTCAGGTTGATGCAAGCATCATCTTTTGTTAGAGAACAGTCAAAGTTGAAAGTGCAGGACTATGGTCTGGGGAGACAGCTCAATGGTCTAAGCGCCTGTTTAGCAAGAGCAAGGACCTAGGTTTGATCCCTAGTACCGCATACTGAGCCAGCTATGGAACCTGGGGCACAGCGGGCTGGTTACTGAAACCAGGCATGGTGGTGCCTGCCTGTAATCCCAGTGCTGGGGAGGCTGAGACAAGAAGATCACTATGAGTTTGAACTGTGTAGTGACACCCTGCACCAAATCAATAAATCAATAAATGAAAGAAAATGTAGGGTTAAACAAAAGGGAGGCTGACTGGCTTGGTATCAAGGAGATATCTTCCTAGGCTGCATATTTGTGCCTGAGAGACAGGATGAGAGGTAAGCGTCCCAGTTCCCCCAGAGAAGGTAACTTTTTGACAGAGAGGACTCTTGAAAGCAGAGAGCTCTGCTGCATTATCTACCAGGAAAGTCACAGATTTGCCCCCAACTTTTTCAACGACTTGTGGGCTCTCAGGCGCCCAGTGTGGTAGAACTTGATTTGTTCTGTCTATTGAGGCCCGACAGGGTTCAACTCATTTGTCAGGGCTGACAGGATAAGTTTTCCTTAGCTAGAATGTGGAACTCAGAAGGAATTATGGATAGTCAGCTGGGGGGGTGGGCATTGGATGATGCCATCTGGTCAGGATGGACATACAAGAGGAAGGATCTGGAGGGAGGCCTTCTGTGGCTGAGTATAGGCATGGCTCCCTGACACCAGTTCAATTTTCTGAAAGCAGATGACTCAGGAGTAGGGCGTGAAGTTAGGGGTGTTGGCAGCAACTCCGGTAGCAAAAGAGGGTGCTGAGGCAGAATTCTGCAGAATGGGCCTCTTACTTCATTGTTTGCCTTTAATATTCAGGGGATGGTTTGATTTTATTTCTAACTCCATAAAAGCCCCTTTTCCTACAGTCAGCGACTGTAGATTTTAACAAATTAGTTCCCTTTATGTCTCCTTATGGTGTACCTTGCATATCTTGAATGATGGCATAAAAGACAAAGAGTGAGTGCCCGTTAGGAGAGACCATTTTTACATGCCTGCCTGGCTATGTGCCACCCGAGCACTTAGAAATGACTTAGCTAAGGAGGATGTGAGGTCTCCATCATGCCATAGCCACCTGCCAAGGAGCCACACACAGATGAGGGCCCAATCAGTGACCCTGAATAGTAGTTTCCAGTCTTGGTGCACAGAGGGAGCAGCCTATAGCTTGAGATGTTAATTCCACTCATAAAGGCAATAAGACATTAAACATGCAAGACCCTGATCAGACTCAGATCCTATTGAAAAATGCCCCAGCACCAGGACAGGTTTACTTATGCACTTGCTTTACTTTAGCTAGTAGTAAGTCTGCAACTCCTGCATTTGGCAAAGGTCTGGGTTTCTCTGAATCATATTTTTGTAGGGTGCATTAATCTGAGTTAGAAGTTGTTTTCTTTCATGACTTGAGATGTTTCTCTCCAAGCTCTCCTTTACTTGACTGTTTGTGTTGAGAGGTCTGCTGTGATTCTGATGGGCTTTCCTTTATAGGTGATTTGTTTCTTTTCTCTAATTGATTTTAATATTTTGTTTTTATGCTGAATTTCTGGATTCTTGATCATTGTACACCTTAATGTAGATTTATTTGGTTTGTGGATATATACCCCTATATACCTCACTTATACATATATGACATTCTTTTTCCATTTTGGAATGTTTTCTGCCATTACTTCTGTAAACATTCTTATGTTATTTGAGTGAATCCTGTTTGCTCACTGACTCCACACCACCTTAAGTTGTTCTGCTTCGCATCATCTTTCTGGTATTGGATGTTTTCTACTCATCCCTTCTTAATTTTGATATATATTTGCTTCCATGATCAGTACCCATAATCCTGTCTGATATTTTGCCTTCGCTTTCATTCATGTAATTTTGCAAACTTTAAATGGAATTTTTAATTTCCTGTATATCTATTTGAATATCTGCATTCCATTTATTTCCTATGTTTGGCATTCATGGTTTCCACCACTTTCTTTTAACGCTTTTCTATTTTTTAGCATGTGTCTTCTCTACATTTGCTGAGCAATTCCTTCACTATGGTTGTAATCTCTTTTTCTACTTGACAAATTATTTCTTCTCAGATTTCCTATATAACCTAATGCATTTTTTTTACATATGCTTCTGTCATTTCAAAAATTCTATTATCCTCTGTCACTTTGTTGCCAGGAATTTCTATGAGTGGTCTGGGTGTCTGGGGTTCAATTTTGATTCTGTGTCTTTTTATTTTCTATTTTTTAAAATTTTATTTTGTTCTTTGTTGATTTTTATAAATTTTTATGGAAGATAGCTTTATCCCTAGTATTTAGCCCTCCCTAAGAAATGTCTGCTCTTCATGAATGTCTTCTAGGTGCAGAAATTCTTTGTTGTTTTCGATGTCACAAGATCACATCTTCACAATTTATTAAGATTGAGATGCTGAGGGCCGGGGAGATAGCTCAGTAGAATAAGTGTGTGCCTGGCAAGTGCAAGGACCTGAGTTCAATCCCCATCTGCAATAATAATAATAATAATAATAATAATAATAATAATAATAATATACTGGTATCAGTTTTTCTCATCCCCCAGTCCTTTGACACTTGACTAGCATTATAATTAGTACACGAGGCACAGCATTGTTACAGGAGAGAGAGGAACTGATCACAAGTGTGAAATCCTAGCTAAATTAGTACAATTTACAATAACAGTACCAGGACATAGTTTCAAAACTAAAACAAAACAAAACTATAATTGCTACTTAATGATAAGAGCAAGATCTGCAGTTATAAAACAAAACCCAATATAAATTGGGAACTTACATGTGAAAAGCTTCCCCTTGATAGAGTGTTTTTATCCTGTAGAGGAGAAATTTAAGAGGGATAGGGAACAAAAGAGAGATAAATAAAAAAAAAAATCAAGAAAAACTAATCTTATAAGTCTTCAAAGGGAGAAATAAAACTTTCATTTCCCATTAATTTATTAGAGACAACAGGTCAAATAAATTATTTTTTTCTTCATTTATTCAAAGCAATTTGATATTAATAGCATGCATTCTATCTTTACTACATGCTAAAGTAATGGATATTGAATAACACATTATTTCTTATATACCTGTGTAAATCCACCTTTGAGTAAAGAAAACATTAGCAGTATGATCACCAATAGTGTAATAGTGTAATCACTAAAAATATTACTATACTATTGAAAATACTTAAAATGTTCAATACTATTGGCACCATGGAATTCGTTCAGAAAGGATTCAAGTAAAGTAAATTGAAATCTCATTGCACCCATTTTATTGATTAGCTGCACCATCTAAGAAAAAAATAAATAATGAAGTTAAATGAACATGTCATAAAGCTATATTTAAGGCTATATCAGATATGATGATAATTTATTTTGGTAGTCTTTATTTTGTGTGAAACTATTGTATTAAAATAAAAAGGTTACTTTATTCCTTAACTTCATGATAAAGTTTTAATGTGTTGGGGTTTTACATATTTAAAAAATTACCTGATCAACTGACCTGAAATATAAATCATTGCTGTAGGTGAACTAGATCATTATATTTAAATTGGTCATAAATATGTATGTGGAAATGATTCATTATAAGAACTATAAAACTCCTGAGGAAATCTTAATTAATATCCATCTCATTGACTATTAAAGCAGAATATTTCCAATTTTGTAACATGGTGAAAAGCCTGATAAGTAATACATTTTGTTTTTATAAAACCTTATTATTTAATTATGATCTTGTAATAATTCATACATTTCTTGTAGAGTCTTATCTATTTTGCATTGATTAGGCTACCTGTAACTGAGTTATGGTTGATCCATTCTATCAACCTGAGAAGCTTAGAAGGTTAACTAAGTGACTCAGCAGGGGGCCAGGGTCCTCACTTTGTAAACATCCTGAGGCTGTGCAAGAGGAAGGAATGGAGATGGCCTGGGCAGGAAGCCTGCATGCAGTAGAAGGGAGGTCAAGAGGCTTGCTTGACCTCATTTTGCTCTTTTTGCTTTGCTGTCTTCTGCTTTGAACTGTTGTCCCGTGTCATATGACCCTGCCTTGGAGCCAACCAAGTGTGGATTGAAACTTCCACAAACTGTGAACTAATAAAAACTTTCCTTCTTTAATTCTGAGCAGCAGGTGTTTGACTCAGCAATGAGAGAACAGTAACTAAGATAGTGACTTTAAGGGTATACCTAGCAGCTTGTTCTCACTCATAGCATAGTTCTTTGGTGAAGAGGGCAGGCCTGGTTAGTGGTTTCCAAAGTAATTATGACTTAGGATGAGTCTTGTAGGGACTCCTTGGTCTCTTAATGGTCCCCAGGAGAAAACAGCGAGAGGGTTTAGAAAATAAGGACGAGAAATAGCTGAGATCAGATAGTGGCCCATTTGCCTGATTGACAAAGACCCAAAGAACAGCAGTAGGGATGTTTATTTATGCCTTTGCAAAGTTAGTATCAGGAGGTACTAGGTTGCCTAGCAACTAATGCCAAAATTGTCCTGTCAAGATGCTTTTCTCAAGACTGATGTAGCTTACCTGCTTCAGGCACTCTGGTGTTGTCCTGCTCTCTCATATATGATCAGTTTCCAGCTTGAGCTGTTCCAAAAGTCTTTTTTCCTGCTGCTTTGTACTTACCTTCTATTTTTGAGATATTCTCACTAAAATTAACATTAGTTTTATTCATATATGAACATTCTCCTACACAGCTTTGACTTAGTAGATTACTATGCAGTATTCCAAGAAATGCTCAAAATCATTCTCTTGTTTTCCTAGATATAAACATGATTGCTTGAAATTATTCTGGCTAATGATATATGAGGTAACGTTCAATATAAAGAAACTTCTGTGAAATGAATTCTCCAATTTTTAAAAGGTAGAAAATTTTAATTTTCTCTTTCAACCTTCTCATATGAATTTGTGATACGTTTTAACCTTAATTTAGTACATGATGATCTGCAGTTGCTTAAATTACTTTGAAACTATAAATATAGCTACCCTCAAGAAAAATCACTTATGTACATGTAACAGAAAAAAAGTACAAAAAATTGGCATTTAATAAATATTAGACCATTTATAAAAACATAACTTACCTTCTAGATTTCTTCTTTTTATAAAAAAAACATTCTCGTTGTTACAATGAGCATGATAAATTCAGTTTAATAGTTGTTTTTCATATTTTTATCAAAACATCATGATTTCCTGTCAAGGGTGTGTTTCAGTGTCACAATGTCTGCCTGAAAATTGTGAGCTCACGAAATTGATTCCAAGTACAAAAATAAAAAATCATGATTTTATAATAACATACACTATAGTGTAACTTAGCTTACATTGTCAAACATTTGGCTTGGTCACTTATACTGACCAGAGGAAAATAAAAGTCTTATTTTATCATTGAACAGAGATTGAGGGTAATATGAAAATGCCAATGCATTATTTACAAAAATGAGTGTAAAGATTGCAAAAGAGAAGAAAAAGAAGAAGAAACATGGCAAAAAGGGACATTGCAGTGGTTTACTGGAATAGCTAGACATTCAGATGGACTGAGGAATTTTCCCCACAAAGAACTTCCTTCTCCCAGAGTTCTTCTCATAAAACTGTATCTTGAAGCAGCACACAGCAAAGGAGGAGGAAGAATTTAACTGCTAAGTCTTATTATGTCTCCTTTTATTTCTTGAATAAAATTTACATTTACTGGACATATATTGTCCACACTTCAGGGTTTGTATCATTATATTCATTAATTACATTTTGCAGATTATGATTTTAGGCTCCACAAGATCATATTTTACTCAAGGCTAGTACTTGTGGAAATGTCCCTTGACTCAGCACTTGAATTTATAGCAGAGCTGTGCTACAGTGTCAGAGTGGAAGAACAAAGTATTCCAGAGCAAGACATAGTTCACCATTGAAAACAGACTGAATATCTTGCTCATACATTCATTTTTTATATGATGATATCCTAATCACCAAGCTTCAGGGATTTGGAGTTTCGGTCTTTGGGAAACAACTGGTTCAGCGTAGAGGAGCCCTCTGGAGTGGAGCTGATGCCCTTACAAAGAGACCCTAGAGAGGTGTACTGTATAAGAACACAGAGCTCTTTCTGATCATGGATTGAGCCATTTGTCTACCATTTACTATAGACTGCGCCTCTCAGAAGTTATCAGAAATAAACATCAGTCAATTAAGTAAACCAGTCTGTTTTGTTTTAGCAGCCTGAATAGACTAAGGCAAGTATCTACAGTGTGGAGTAAGGGATACTGACTAAATTTTGTCCTGTTATCATGGTTAGGAAGTGAATTTAGAAGGATCTGATAAAGGTTCTGAGTTTCAGGGGCACAGGGTATGGTAAAAACAAAAGCTTGCCTTTGTTTTTTCCTGCTTTACTATAAAAGCACCATGAGCAAATGGCATATTCTTTTAGTGGGTTAATTATGAGGCCCAATAAAACTATGGGAAATACCTTAATACAAGAGTGACAATCTTTTTTTGTCCATAATCAAAACTTTATTGAAAAATTGCCATCAAAATAGGAGCTCAATGCTGT
>NDGM011220416.1:401-10456 GCA_002564305.1 Octomys mimax
AAGGAAGGAAAGGTTTATTTAGCTCACAGTTACTGGAGGTTTCAGTTCATATTCAGCTGGCTCAAAGGCAGAGCAGCACAGGGCAGACAGCAACCTTTCAAGGCGTGGCAAAGGGCAAGAGTGCATAAGGGAGGGGGAGCAGCAGCTCAAGCAGCTAGCTTCTCTTCCCTCCTTACAATGAAATGCAGATTACCCGCCCCAGGGCAGGTGCAGCATCCACACCCACAGTAATCAATCACAAACTCCAGAAGCCACCCCATGACTGCTTAAGGCTTTGGGGGGGGGTGAGGGGGAGACAGGACACCTATACACAAACCATAGCAACAAGTTCAAGTTCTTACCTTTCAATCTCTGAATGTTGATCAGTTTGTTCCTAAGTTTCTCACATTATAAAACTTACATCAGCAGATTTTTGGTTTTTTGAGAAACACTTTCTCCTAGTTGCACTCTAGGTGTCTGTGAGGAAGGTATTTCTCTTCCCACCTACTTTGTTGCCCTGGCTTTTGACCTCAGGACTAATCTTTTCATGTTCTGAACTATAAAGTGAACTAAGTTAGACTGCAACAGCCAGGTGAGTTCTGAGGCTTACACTTTTGCCTGACACAACAATACTGCCTTCCATTTCTCAGAATGTAGGTAGTGAAAGTCTGTCAGCAGACTCCATGAGGCTGGGGAGGGCAAATGCTAAATACTGGGTGTATTAGCTGCTAGAGCTGCTATATGGTTGGTGGCATAAAGAATGGGAGTTTATTGTCTCACAGGTCAGTGAAGGACAAGTGAGTCCAGAACCTTAGAGTTACAGATTGCTTTATTTTTACTCTGAATAAACTTGAATTTGATCTATAGACCAACACAGAAACCTGTTGTTATGGTTTGTGTCTAGGTGTCCCCCTAAAGCCTCATGCAGTCTTGGGGCAGTTTCTGGAGTTTGCGATTGATTATTGTAGGTGTGGACGCTGCACCTGCCCTGAGACAGGCAATTTGCATTACAATGTAAGGAGGAAAGCAAAACTAGCTGATTGAGCTGCTGCTATTCCTCCCCTGTGCTCTTGCTCTTTGCCTCTGCCATGAAAAGTTGCTCTCTGCCTTGTGCTGTCTTTTCATGTAGTATAGGTGGGTATCTTCTCCCTGTCTTCTTATTGTCTTTTCTTTATATATGTCTGCATCCTAATCTCTTCTTATAAGATAATCTTTTATCTTGGATGAGGGTCTACCTTATTCTTCTTTTCGCTTTATATCATGTCTCCAAACTCATACACATTATGAAGTATTGAGAAGCAGAATTATACTAAATAATTTGGATGAACAAAATTCATCCCATAGTACTAGGAATGATTTAAAATCATGTTCCTTTGAAAACAAAAGATAGTATCATGTCTGGGCCCCTAATGCCATCAATCTAAGAGGATGTGGGATTTTAGTAAGCATGTCCAAGTAGATAAGGGGTAAAATGACTTGCTGTACGCATAGTTTTTATCTCGAGTAAGTGAAGTTCAGCATGCAACACAGGATGTGGGAAAAATTGCATCCCACTATAAGACACTCTCTTTGGATAAAAGGCCCATTTCCCAGTTTTTCTATCTGAGGGATATAGAAAATATCTGATTCTTTTTCCTATAACATGGAGGTCCTCTAATTCTATGCACTTTTCAATTAGCCAATGATATGAAATCCTTTATGCCAAAGAAAATAATATTGCTATTATTATTATTATTATTATTATTATTATTATTATTATGTAGTAGTAGTAGTAGTATTTTGATACTGGAAATCAAACTCAAGACCTCATGCTTACTAGGCAACCTCTGTGCCACTGAGCTGTATCCCCAGTTCAATGTCTTGTCCTTAATACAGAATTCTTTGCAAGAAAATAAAAATTATTACAATGAATAGAACACATTTAATCTCCTTTCCATCCTTCCAGATTACTTGGTAAGATATGCAGACAAGCCATTAGGACATTCAAGCTAGAGGATAGATTTTAGCTCTGATAAAATTGTACACATTACAATACTTTTGAGCTTGTGCAAATTCAGTTTAAGAACTCGATTTTCTAAAATAGCATGCTCCAAATACCAGACAAGCTCAGACCAGCTGAGCCTCTATTTTGTGTGGAAACTGTTTTCTCTTTTTTTCTTTGTAGGAAGTGCAGAGTGGTGGATATGCATACTGCACTTTTAATTTATTAACTACTCTTCTGCCCATGCCTTTTTGCTGAGAACATTGAAGCGCATGTGAAAGTGTGGTATGGAAAGAGCCCAACAGGACACCTAAGTCCACAGTTTATGTGTCAGGCAGCCCTCATAATCTGCACGAGGAAAATATGAGAATATTTTAGAGCATTTAAAGATTTAATGGGTACCTGAATTTTAAATAACAAATTTCCTATGTGTAGCATGTATCGTTTATTTTTAAATGCCCTTTTAGAAAGAAGGAATTCCCGTAAAAGTGAGCTCACATGACAAGTTAAAAAGAGAGGTTTTCAGAATTGTTTTTTAGACATTTTAATTTGGAAATAGATCATGTCTTTCCAGGACTTGAAGCTTTTACATTTGATATGTGATTCTATAGCATCTAAATAACATGGATCAAAAGAAAATGAATATTTAAATGTAAACATCTATTCTCCAGATTGTCGTACTACATTTTAAGCTATTTCTTACTTCTTTGTTTTTTAAGAAATAAATTGCAGTGGAGAGTCTTGCTGAAGTATTTGGATTTGTTCCTATGAACACTTATGTAAGAGTTCAAGTTGGGAATTTATAGGGCAAGCTGCCATGTTAGAAGCAACACTGAAATCTGTCAGACAAGAATAGCCAGAAAACCATAATTATAAATGAAACTATTTTTTCTTCCAGTCTCTACCTTTGTTTTTGTTCTTATTCCTTCATTTTAATTAAGGGGGTAATGATGTGAGTAATTTATAATCAGGTTTATCTATTCTATTGTTCTTAAATTCCTTACAAGGCCCTGTGATAACATATTAGATTTGGTTTATTAGAATAACCTTTGTTTACTCAACACATTGCAAGGATTTTGGTTTAGCCTTTTGAGAAACTCTACTATTTCTTGGACCACAAAAGTTAGCTTGATCCAGTGAATACATTCTAAGGCCCCAAACCGTACCAAACCAAAAAGAGCTTAAAGCATAATGAAAACTTGAAGGATGACATAAGGATGTCAGTTTAGGTGTATGTGGTCAGTAAACATTATCCTAATAAGTAATTACTATCTATTCTAGATTAAAAGAATATAAAAGATGTGTCCACTGATTTTAAGATGTTTTCTGAAAAGATAATTTTTAAAATAAACATTAAAACAGCATGTTTGTAAAAGAGTCACTTTGGACTCTGTGTTCCCCGAAAACAAATGCCAAGTTCATTGTAACTTGGTCCATGCCAAAAGGCACACAGTGGTCACAATGGTAGGTGCCACCTGACAGAAGGTTGTTAAAAAACCATAATACATGCTTGTTCTTTACAGTTGCAAGCTATAAATCACTCCAACACTGAATGTGGTATGATCATTGACAACTTTTGCTGCAAGCATCCAGAGAAGACACAAAATCATTCACGAATTATGTACACTTTTGTTATTTAAGCTAAGACAGATAATACAGAGAGATACTCTAGTGGCTTAGATGCTGTTCTCTGTTAAAGGCCTTGCCCCCTATCTGTGGTACCATTGAGAGGGGCGGGAACCTTTAGTAGTCTGGGCCTACTAGAAGAAGTCAGGTCTTTGAAAATGTGAATGTCCTAGAAAGAATCATGAACCCACTGTGGGCTGTCCTCTCTTAATACATTGTGGCCACAATGTACTTCCTGGTGTAGGCCCTATGGCAATGGGATTAAGTCACTGTGGACTGAGGTTTTTCAATTCATGAGCCAAAACAAGCATTTTCCTCTTTTCCTTGCTCTATCTTAAGTATTTATTACATTAAAGGAAAACTGACCACATATATACTTTATTTAAAATCCAAATGGTAAGTTGTTGGTAATGAGGATTCCTTTCGGAACTTCTTGGTGGTTTGTGAAAAGGACTTTGCTCCCCTTTTTTACTTTACCTTTACTTTACCTGCAGCAACCTGAGTGAATCCATTCAGCACCATTAATCATTCTATGGGAAGCATCAGGCAGGAGAGAAGGATGGGCATAAAAAGGATGTAAATAAAGCAGTGTCACAGTATGCAGTTCTCAGGAGTTTATACTTAAATACAAAAATCATCATATATTCCTATTCCAAGCACAAAATAAAACCTTTACCATTCTACAGACCATGAGACTGCTGTTTCCCCTCATCTTTGTCTAGGTGCTTCTCCTTGGTTGACTTTGCCGCTGTCACCCCCACCTCTGTGCCAGCTTGGGAAGGGTGTTCTGACCAGTGCTCCCTGCTCTCTAACATTCAGTGTACTACAGCAAGGCAAGTGTCCCTAAGAAGCCATATTCATCCGCCTCTTCACTGAAAACCTTCTAATAACTCTATTTATCATATTGTATTGATCTATAACTTAATTCTAGACACTCTGTCCTGAAAAGTTCACTCTGCTATTGTGAGAGAAAAGTCCTTGATTTAAGTAAGTCACCTGATAGGCCAGTACAATACTTTCCTGTACTTATCTGACATTGACTCAGGGGATCCTAACATGCAATACATATTCCTAACTCATTTTCTCATCTAGGAAGATCCAGTCAGAGTGGTACCTCACCTCAGAATGTCTCTCTGAGATCTGACATCAGGTCTCAGCTGTCATACTATTCATTGAGTTCTTAAGTCTTAAACTAGTTTATCATTTGCTTGGATTATACTTTAGTTGTTTTGTGAATGTTGGCCTCACAATGCTACTTAATATAAATAACTCCTTATATAGCAAAGACAATTCATTTTGTTTTTTTCATCATCCCTAATCATCACTAATAATCACTAATCATCACAACAAAACAAAAACCAGAATAAAATGAAGAGGGGACAGAAAAATTCCTTTAACACTGTGTTTGGTACTCATACACAATAATCAATCTTCAATTAATATCCTCAATAACCTGAAACATTTCAAATTCAATAATGGAAAAGCCAAAAGAACTGAAGACAAACACATTCACTTTTACAGGCATATTTGAGATTTTTGAAAGTATATAAATAATATGATAGTATATCACAATAGCATGGAATTCCAGGAGGGATATTCATCAGGAGGCTAATACGCATGTTTTACAATATTACATTGTCTATCACACAGCTGTCAAGAAATCTAGGGAAGAAATGGCTGCTCCCTCACTGCAAGAAGGAAAAATGTTTTTTTTTCTCTTCTTTTCTATGCAAAGTTCTAACTGTAAATAATGACAATTTAACTATAAAGACCCATACACAGTCCTTTTTTGCAAATTGTTAGTTACATTTTAATTGTTGCTTAGAAAAAAAATAAATATGATACTATTTTCATAGGATAGGAGATACCTTCTTTTGGGGCATCTTTGATGGTGTTGGGTAAGACCATCAGATACATTATGCTTTTATCTATGACGACTATATTTTATAAAGCTTCTCTAAAAAACAAGTGGCTTTCAACATTAGCCACCTACATGTAAAACCAAGCTTGAGAGCTCTGAGCATGTGCATGCTATTGCATGCACATGGTGAATTTTCCTTGCTGGTTTGAAGCAGAAAAAATGGAGAGAGGAGCCTAGAAGAGAAAATTGGTGAATGAGAAAAGATAGGCCATGTCCTCTAATTTAATCAAGCCTCCTTAGCAGGTCATCTGTTCATTTGGTTAGATTTTATGTACTGGATCTGACTTCCTATAGAATCAGCTGAGCTGGCTAATTAGTACTACAAATGATGAATGCAGTGAATGAGAATCAGCAGATCTGTCTCCATTACTACATTCATACTAATCTTTAGTTTGGTTAGGAGGGTGTTGTGTTTGTCCATTTATTTTATATTGGGGGAAATCCATTACTGTGGCCCTAGTTCTGATTGGATATGTATGATTCATGTGGCTTCTCTAAGTAAGTGGGAATGTCCACAAGGTGTCATGTATCTCTGGACAGCTAAAAGAGGTTTGTTTAGGCTCTTGTGTGATCTCTATTTTAATCAATTATTTGCTTCTGTTTGATAATATATATATAACACAGAAAGTGTTTATGTGTCCATGTGATTACACATAGCAGTACTGACCTTATTACCAATTCATATTCATAAAAATTCTAATGTGAAACAGTGTCAAATATTAAGGGAAATGGAATTTGCTATGTAACTCATATATACTTTTTATGTAGTGAGGATATTTTGTGAGGAATTTTATGAATTGAAATAACCTTTTGCCTTTGAACAGTCTTTATAGCAGTCCAGATATCTGCACTGTCACACCTCACTTGAACATCAGCATCAAGATTTCAGGAAAAGATTATCATCCCTATTTATAGGCCCTATTAATCTCATTTTGCAAATGATGAGACTTAAATTTGGATCTGTTCACGAGAATCTTAATAGCTGACACCCGTTGAGATGTGCAAGGTGCAATTCTCAATGCTTGCATGTAGCAATGAACATTATGCTCAGATGAAACTAGCAGGTAAGCCCTAGTTTTCCATTTTGAGTATGAGGAACTGAAGAATCTAATAACTTGCCTAAGAACTCATCTAATGACTGTAGCCCAGTTATTCTCTCTTCAGGGCTTATGCCACCACTACTCGGTTGTCTACTATCATTATACTCATTGTATATCTTATGCTTAACTACATGTGTCTATTAACACATATGACATCACTTTATAGAATTTGAACTACTTTAGGGAAATTATTTATTTCACTCACACAATGTCCCAGCAGAAACTTGGCATTCAACCTGTATTTACTTGAGTACACAAAATAACTAATTTGCTGAAGATTGTACACTTGTACCCCTCTTTTCTTTACTTTAAATGTTTTCAAGAATTATTTATTTTTGCCTACAACAACAGGTTACAGTGTTTTCTGTACAATGCATTCCCAGGATCAATTTTCAACTGTGAGTATGCATCATTTTGTTAAAATATTCAAGAACAGATCTGAGGAGATATATTGCACTTAGCTCATTACACTTCCCTTCAATGCACAATGTGATATTACTGGTCTCAGGATTTCCTTTTAGTTCCTGCATTCATCTTCTGCCTTGAGTGCCCAAACTATATTCAGGAACTTTTAGGTGCTAAAGAATAGGGAGATTTTTGGTTCTTTAAGGATTTATTGTTCTTTTAAAAGTTTCTAAAATTTTTATAAAGCATTTATTACTTACTTGGTTTAAACATTTATTAATTTTAAGGATTATATATATATATTTAAAATTTTATATATATATATATATATATATATATATATATGTTTTAAAACCAAAAGTTGCCTTGCTTTTCATTGCAATTTCTTTCCCTCTAGTTCTTTTCCTTTGCTTCTTTTCCAACATATATGAAAAGAATTAGTGTCAGTAGTTCTTTCATGTCATTGCAAAAAGAATAATGTCCCAAGAAAACATGAAAAGAGATATAAGTAAAAGATTCCCTAAGCAACAACCATAAAATTTCAGCAATAGCAAAAATTTATTTCAATAGCACTACAGTATGGTTCAATAGTTCTCTTTTTCCTCCAGCAAATTGCTTCAGTGTGGTCAAGCCCACACGAATAAAATGTATGACATGAACTGTCACTCTTGAGATAGTCTCTTGATTATCTACAGACCCTGAGAGCTCACATGGTCCAGAGGCCATCCATTCTGCATCCCAGTATCAGGCAGAGTGGGAGAGCAGCTAAGGCAATGAGCCCACTATCACCCTGGTGCATTCTTTGATGCACAAGTGACTGATAAACCCCCTGAGGTTGCAGTTCCCCTCCTTGTCTGGATCCTTGCCACCCATTGGCTCCAGTGCTACAAGTATCCTAGCTCACAATCACTTGTTCAGGCATTGTTCTCCAACGTGGCACACTGGGATGGGTTGGCTACCTTTGAAGGTTGTTCCAGTCTCATCCCTGTGCTTTGTTGGCATTAGCTGCTCCCAACTGCCATAGAACTGGGGTTGTGAGATAAGTTTAGATTATATTTTCTGACCCAGCTGATAAAGTTTCTGTTTGGCAGTTTGTACTATTTCCTCCTCATGAATCTTGGTCCTAATTTCTTCATCTGTCATAGAGTGTTACACCCTGAGTAGATTCTTGTGTCATTGAATTCTGTGTCTCAATTTATCTTTCAGGGCTTTTGTCTTCCTTATGCAAGCAGGTCTAAGCCAAGCACAGGGCTCAGTATCACACTGCATTTCCATGATGAAAAGTGTTGGCTGCAGTTCATAAACCTCATTCAATGTCTGTGACAATAACTTGTCATCTTCCCTGTATATAGAAGCTGCCAGTTAAGTCTATGAATGCTGCATGCTTGCATGTGCTTATTTTGGCAATCAAAAATGCAGGGACTATCACAGAAAAATATTTTATTAATCAAATCAGCCGATTGAAAAAATGTAATAAAGTGATGTGCTTATGCATTGTTTGAAGGGGTATAACTTGTTCTCACAGTTTTGGAGTAAAATTTGATCATACAGATTAAAATTCTTAATAAGACTATCCATTTAATTGTACAGTTTCTTGGGATTAGTCTTAGGGAAATAGTCAAATTCACAAAATGTTACAATATTTATTACTGAAAAAAGAAAAAAAACAAAAATAAATGAAGTCAATCCTGTTATATTTTGTGTAATGCACAATTATATAACCATTAAAATGATCAACCTCTCTAGATCTATATTTATTGGCATATACTAATATTCATAGTACAGTGTTATTGATAAAGCAAATAATAAATATGAAGCAGCATATTTTATTTCTCTGAGAAAGACTGAACACACAGACACCAGAAGTGTTTTAGGCGGGAAGGCATGAAGCTATTGAACTAGAGGGACCCAGTCAATGTATAGCACATTAGTAACCCTTTCATATTACATTGTGGAATCAATTGCAATGTCATTCATTTATTTTTACTGTTTCTATTTAAGCTGTATGTATCTCTCCCTTCTCTATTTTTATTTTCTTATTATTATTTGTGTGATTATTGTTTCCAAGATTCCAAACTCCATAGGAAGTTATATGATCATTTTCTATTGAAATCTTTCAAATGCCCTGAGGTTGTTACTCTTCTGATCCCTATTCGACAAATAAGAATTAAAGTAATTTGGATGTACATAAAATTGATAACTGGTAAAACTGGGATTTGAACTCTGGCCATCTTGTATGATCATGTATCATTCTGATAATTAGAAATGAATGATCAAGATATACTTATTTCATTTAAAAAGAATAAAGTAATGTTTTTCTCTAATCATGTTGGATGGTTTTTAACCTCTTTACTCTTAAAATGCTAAACATAAGGTAATTCAGAATTAAGCTATTGGTCTTTCTTCTCCCCTTTTACTTAGAGACTAAAGTTAATTTTGTAGCTAAGCTAATGTATTTAATTTTATTAAATATCTTAAAATGGAACTGTCTTTCATCAGAAAGATAGTTGATTTTTGTTTCTTAGTTTTATAGAATGCATGTTCACAGAAAGTGTTATCTCCAAATCTATCCACAAACATTAAAAATCAGGCCAATTACCCTAATTGCAGAATGAATAAATTATTCAGCAGTGTTTATGATGTATGACAGAGCATGTTCACAATTAGAAATGCTCTGAGCATTTGCCGATCACGTAGGTACATTGTTTTAGCTGCCTTGTGGCAACTCCGCAACAAACATTTGCTCTTAGAGCCATCTGCAGTATTTCCAACCCCACAGAAACTTTGGCAGATAAAGAGGGAAAAATCATCCTGCCATTCATGAGCTTTCCATCATTCTTGAGAGGAATAATGCATACATAAACATAAAGAAATGCACGTAAATATCATCTCATTTTTCTTCCCAGAAAATCAGATGAGTCCAAGCATCATTCCTACTTTGTAACTGCAATGAAAATTCAGGTGGCCCCTTCAAACTCATATAGTTCATAATGGAGCTGGGACTTAAAGCCAGGCTTACTTCCTACTAACCTGTCAAGATAAA
>NDGM011220418.1:6266-18583 GCA_002564305.1 Octomys mimax
TGAACTCAGATCCTTGTGTTTGTCAGTCAAGCGCTTATCCTACTGAGCCATCTCCCCAGCCCCGGAAAAGTCTTCTTGACATGGGGCATGTGCAGGGAAGGCAGAGCAGGACAGTCCCAAGAGCTGGATGGCCCACTGGAGAGTGAGTGAGTGCTGAGAAAAGTTTGGAGGTGGCAAAGAGTAAAATTGTACAGGTTCCTGCAAGCTAGAAAGACAAGTGCATACACATGTTTTCATAAAAAAGAGTAATCAGAGGGGCTGCACATGGCTGTGATATGCCATATTTGAGGACTAAGGCCGATGCAACTGTGTCCTATCTCACTGGCAAGTCCCTGAGCATGGTTCTGTCAGTGGACCCTGACATCTTTGTCCCACTGGAAGGTTTCAAGGTAAAGCATGTAAAATGCATTTAAAGTGAGTATCCTGTCTAGTCCAGTATTTCCCTGAGCTGGTGCATCAGTATTGAACTGCTGCTTCAAAGGACAACAAAATCAGTGGCTTACAGTAGCACATTGTGTCACTTTACCAATCTGCCAGTCAGAATGTAACATAAGCATCACTGACAGCCCTTAGAAGACAACCTCACCTGTTCGACTTCTAAGAGGCTGTCCACATTCCTTGGCTTCCAAACCCTTTCTAACTTGGAAGCCACCAATAATCAGCCCAGGCCTTACACTTTATTACTCTGATGTTGACCCCTCTGCCTCTCTTCTTCACTTTAAAAGACCTCTATAAGTAGACAGAACCTACCTGAATAATCCAGAAATCTCTGCATTGCAAAGTTGGCAAACTAGCAGTTTTAATTTCCCCTGCAGCCTTGCTTCCTCTGACATGTAACGTATATCCAAGAGTCCAGGACATTAAGATGTGGACATCTTGGAGGACCATTATTTTGCAATCTACAATCTATGATCTTGTTCTTCGACTCTAATAGCAGGTGACAGATAGTTATCTAACATGTGTCCCATGGGCCACCCAAGCAGCCACTTGGCAATGAACTGCTACAAAATTACAAGCCAGTGTCATGGACAGCAGTGAGGAGGAAGTCATCATACAAAAACAGCCTTGTGGGCATCTCAGACTCTTATTCCCCTGTTGGAAGAATCCACTGTACCCACAGACAGCTCCCTATGACAGCTTCTTGCAAATCTAAAGCAGATAGGGGAATGGCAAGATAGCTCAGTGGACTGAGTGCCTACTTAGGCAAGCACAGGGACTGGGGTTATATGCTCAGCAATACATGCCGTGCCAGTCCCACCCTTGAGTATGCTGAGCCAGCCACTGGGACTGGGCATGGTGGTGCACACCTGTATTTCCAGTACTGGGGAGACTGAAAATAGGAGGATCACTACGAGTCCAAGCTGCACAGTGAGATATTGTACCAAATACATTAAAAAAAAAAGAGAGAATAAAGCAGACAGGGTAAAAGTCACTCTAGTGTGACCCTGAGGTTTTGCATTGAGCTTCTAACCCTTTCACCACTTTGTGCTTCTGCTCTGATAACATGTCTTCTACACCTTGGGATCCTCATCCGGGCACATTGGTCCTTAATTTTATTTTGACTTTCCACCAAGAAAACTATTTCCCATTGCCTCTACTTGCGAGTTCCGAGTCCTATGCTTTGCCTGCTGGCTGTGTTGCTCTCCTCTGGTGAGGTTTCCTTGCTGCCCAGAGCCTGCTGCCTCTCAGGTTCTGTGGCTTTCCTCTGCTCCCAGCCTTCCTCACCAAGCCCACAACTATCGCATGCCCTACTGAGCAGCTCCAGTCCCAGGCTCTGCCCCAGGTCACAGGACTCACCCTAGAAGTGTCTATTACCTGAGAAGTATAACGTAATGTCCCTTTGTTTTATAGACAGGAGAGCAGATGGGCACCCCAAGCACCATAACAGAAAATCAGAGGCTCCAACTGTGAATCAGTCCACATCCTCAGAGTGATGGCTGAAATCCAGTGAGACACACTGCACAGCTCTAAAGGAAAGGAAGGAGGACAGCATTGGAGCTGAAGAGCACAGAGAGCTGCAGGAGTGCAGGAGCAGGGAGAGCAGGGCCTGCAAGCCTAGCTGGGGGCTCTAAGACTGAGTCCCTTCCTCCAAACTGTGTCAGAGATCCCAGTGTGCAGGCTGCAGCTGCCTGAGACTCTCAGCATCAGAGGGGCTTTCAGTGACATCTAGATGAGCACTGGCTGCTGCTGGGGCGCAAGGCTGCTGCTCGTCTCGCCACCAGCTCCCACAGACTCACATGGCACTTGGAAGCTCCTCTGACCGTCAGCAACCCCTTAGCTTGAAATCATGTCTGACTCCATGATGTTTACCCACTCACTAATTATACTGTCTTTATCCAAGCATATATATATATATACACATATACATATATATATGTGTGTGTATGTGTGTGCATACACACACACACACACACACACACACACACACACACCATGACTAATTTTTCCCCTATGACTGCTTTCCAGAGGTTTGCTCCCAAGTTATCTCTTCTTTATGCTGAACAACACTGCTTCCTTTAGCTCTAATGGAATAGGTTCTTCTACTGTTCCATTGCTACAGTTTGGGTCTTAGGTGACACCTAAAAGCCTATGTGCTACAGGCTGGATCGCCAGCCTGTAATGCTCCTGGGAAGTAGTATAGCCTCTGAGAGGCGGGACCTTCCAGGTGGTGTCATCTCACAAGGGTGTGCCCCCAGTGGCATGCTGGGGCTTCAGCTGCTTTCTCTTCCCCCCTTTCACTTCCTGGCCACTGGAGGAGCATTTTACTCCTCGGTGCACACTCACGCTGATGTTCTGCCCTTCTACATGAGGACTGAAGCAATGTGCACACTCAGTCACATTGGAAGCTTCGACACTGTGGGCCAAGCTGACCTTTGTCTTGAAGTTGGTTACCTCAGGTATCTGTTGTAGTGATACAAAACTGACCAGCGCATCTTGTTTTGAGCCTCCTCCATGTCCTCCTCAGAGTGTGGGCTCTCTGGCTTATGCTCCCAGAAGTGACCACAGCCTCTACCTCATCTCCCACTGAGGCAGGATCTCTGTGCTCAGGCCTGCTGGCTCCATGAGAGCACATGGTGAGTGAGAGTTTTTTGAAACATGTTGACCAGAAAGAACAAGAATTGGTTTGTATTCCAGTGGCTCTGCCAGGAAAATTTCAAGTTCTAATCAACATGTACGTATCTGGAGAAGGCAACTGGAACTGGAGCCAGGGCTTTAGGGTACTCAGCTGGTGCTTCCTCAAAGTGCAGCTGAAGTGGCATCTCTGACCTGGAGCTGCTTCTCGCTGGCATTTCATATGGCTCCTTGGGTTTCACATATTCTCCTCCCAACTTTTGTTTTCAATTAGATGCACTTCTTTCCTGCTGACCTGACAGATTAGGCCAAACACTTCCCAAACATGCCAGTGCAGCCTCAGCCTGGGAGGAGAAGGCCTGCTGGAGATGCTGCAGGGCCTGCTGCACACAGCAAGGAAAGACAATGATGCCAACTTGGCCAAGGCACTAGAGGAGGCCCATGGCCTGAGTATTTTTTCTAGCTCCTCTTGTCCTTTGCTCTATTCTTGCAATAAACAAACTGAAACTAGGCCTTAATCCATGCCCTAAGTCTGGGAACCTGCTTACTGACTTCCCCCTTCTCCTATCTTCCAGAACAGTACCCTGTTCTTCAGTGATGATGTCCTGCTATACCCGAAATTGCCTTCCTTTCTCCCAAATCCCAAGATAGCATCTGGGGCTCTGCCCTGCCAGCCAGACTTCCTTGCTTGGTCAGCTACGTGCTCCTGCACCACATACTCCACTGCTGGGTGCTGTCTCCCCATCACCTTCAAGCCTCTACTCCTGCCATTGTCTCTCTGCTCACCCTTGTACCCAATGGCTCCCTGCCCCCCAGCAGGTGTGCTGCCTCCTGTGCTCTACACTAGGCACTGCATGGACTCCTACACAAACCAGGGACCAGTTAGCTTCCCAGACTATCTAGGTCTACCTGGGGGACCATTTTCCAACACTCTTTCTGCTGAAAGCCACTTCGGAGAGAAATGCATGAAGAATCCCTGGAAGGGGAATGAGAACTCCATGGGAAATGGTGTTCTGGTCCACTACAATAAGAGTGTGATTCCCCAATTTGAGGTATTGGTGCAACTCACTCCCCAACCCCATTCCCTCCTTGTCTAACCAGCACCCTGCAGTCTACTCTAGTGAAGGTCAACCAAGACTAGGCCATGCAGTAAAGGTTACCCTTTATAAGTACTATTGCTTGTGTCTAAAAAGTCTCATGCATTCATGGGGCAGCTTCTAGAGTTTGTGATTAATTCATGATCTATGCTGTGATTATTAGTGTAAATCCTACTGGGATTGTGGGTATAAATGCTACTGGGATTATGGGTGTAAGTGCTACCGGGATTATGGGCGTGAGTGCTACACCCAGCCTGGGGCTGATAGCCTGCCACTATTCTTCCCTTTTGCCCTTGCTCTTGCTCTTTGCCATCACCAGGAATGGCTGCCCTCTGCCGTGTGCCACTGTGCCTTGGAGACAACTGATTATGGACTGAAACCTCCACTAACTGGGAATTAATAAACCCTTCCTTCTTTCATTTTGGGTGTCTGGTATTTTGTCCAACAAGGACAGCAGAGTAACCAAGACAATGAGCTTTTGCTTTTTCCTTGGAACATGTTGATCACAACTAATAAATTACCCCTAAGTTTTATGTACCAGCTCTGAGAATATTTGAACTCAGGAAAACAATCTGCTGTTTGCTTGTCTTGAGGATGTATTTAAATTCCCAGAGAATTATCTTTGTCATGTGTTAATTTTTTTTTCTTTACAGAAATGATAACTCTCCCATTTGGTAATCAATGTAATAAACAAAGCCAGAGCCTCTCGTCTTCCATCACTACCTCCAGAATTAAATTTAACAGCAGTACTCCACTTAGACAGAGAGAACAGATGAGCTGGTTACTCACTCATGGAGTACAGGTAAAAATGTTCCAGTGACTGTTTCTCTGAAGTATCTATTTTAGGAGATTTGATGAAGAATAGGTGGCAAGGTGACTGCCCGATCTTTCAGGGAGCAAGAGTCAGGAGTTTCAGCACAGCAGCTGCTCATCAAATGCCAAGATACACGATGTGCTCCAAAACATGCTGAGCTTGTCTCCAGAATTCATGTGTTTTACAACCGTACTCTGTGCCTGAATGTCACAGCCACCTTTATATAAACAGTGTTCTTTATTTAAACTAAGTAGAAAAATATAGTGAAAATATTCCTTCCTATTCTCTAGGTAAAAGAAGACATGCTCTTAAGAAAAACACTGGTGAAGACAAAAGCCAAGCATTGTTTTAGACTTTCTCCAACTTCCAAAATACCATTTAAAAAATAATTACACCCACGATTTATGCATGATTCATTAGACAGCAAAGACAGAATACAGTGCCAAGTTTTAATTGTGTTGAAAAAGTACACATCACAAAAAATACCCCTGACTTCTTTGTGTTAGAACCATGTCTTGCAGTATCTTCACCTCAATATAAATTGTGCCCAGTTAGTCTATCTTTATAAAATTATAGCCAAATCTTAGTTTCTTTATTGGATAGATCTCTGTAGAACTTTTTAGTTAAGCAAATAGAATACCAAATAGTCTGGTACCACAATTGTTACTTGTAAAAATGAAGGAGCTTAAGTCACAGGATCCCTGCAAAGATCAAAAGTGTCATAAAATATTTGTTTGTCAGCAAACCAAAGTGGTTTTATGCTCTCCTCCCTTCTTCCCGAGGTACTAACAAGAGCATATCATCCTTACACAGTTTGGGTAGAGGACCTACCAATTACACACCATACACCATTCATTATCCACGCCTATTACAGCCTGAATCGAGAGGAAAACATAATAGACACAACATCTTACATAACTTATAATAGATGGGATAGACAGCATCTTGCAGAAAGCAAACAGCCTTTCAGGAGATGAAAGCTACTGCATTGCTAATCTGCAGATCTGAGACAATGAGCTCCTGCAATTGCACTCAAAGGTCTATGACAGTAAGGTGTGCTGGGGCCACACATCAGTCCTTTGGGCTTTGAGTGACATCTGCCAGTTATTCCCTGCTTCTGGCAGCTGCTTCTCCCCAGTATGAGTGGGCTGACTGACAGGCGCAGAGCTTGGTGCTCAGTGTCTCCCGGGATCGCTGTCACACACATACCTGTGGTCTTCAATGGCGTTTTCTCTCCTAGCAACAGTTTTAACCTTTTGGCGTGGATTTTGCCTTGGTAATGCGAGTCAGCCACCACCGCTGAGGTAAAAGACATGTTACAAAGCGTGCAGCACTTGTTCTTATCCACCATGTCAGCATCACTTCCCTGTGCCAGGAGAAGGAGAGGAAACAGCATCAGAGAGATACCCTCCTCCTCCATTGCCCTTTCCTATGCCACTGTGCTGTGAGGGAGTTCATCACAGAGGGGCTCAGGGAAGAGCCGCCTGTTTGTTCTATAATCTCTTCTTCACAATAATCATCACCAAAACTTTCTCAGTGCCTGGTCTCAACACACATCCTTTTAGTGGCTCCTAACACCAGGTACTGGGGTTCCAGGGAAATTTTGCAGAAATGGGTTAGCTAAAGAAAGACGGAGCCCACAATTAGGTAAGAGCACATTGTGCCTGGCACCATGAGGAAAAGCAGCCTGTAATTGCACCCATTATACTCATTAAAGTAAGTAAAATATCAGAGTTCACATGGTCTGAATTATTTAGCAGGAATTATCATTTGGCATTCAGCTTTGCCTTTACCCAATTTTAGCCTCACCAGGATACATGGCTGTGATATTAAAGACTTTTTTTCTTAAGATTTTCTTTATAGACTAAAACATTTTTCATAATTAGCTCAAGAATATATTATAAAGCAATGATGACCATGCTGGCTTAGTTTTCTAGGAGAGTTTGTGCGATTTTTCCTTTTCTTCAGGAAAGATAATTATTTAAATTCTGCTCATAATGCTAGAATCTGGTTTGATTTTTATTCCTTTGTAAGACTTAATGAAAATGAATCATGACTCAGAAAAAAATAAATCCTCTGTCAGACTATGTGGCCTGGCTATTGTGCCACGTGGATCATCAATTACCTACACTTATGCAACAGAAAATTAATCCATGGCCTCCTTTCCTGCCTAGTTGGAAATTGAGGGTAAAGCGGACTCTTAGATAAGGAGTTAATCTATTCCTTAATGGAACCGCAGTGGCAAAGCATCTCATTGTTAAAGATCAGCTTTGGAGGAGGATATGGCCCCACAGTAGCCCCTCTCTGATTCCCAGAGGGCCTGGAGAACACAATTTAAAATTGGATGGGAGGAGGAGGACAGTGGGCAGAAGCTGGAGCAAGAGAATTGTATATACACTTTACATAATAATAAGGTGGCCAGACTTCAGAGAGAGTGTTGCCTTGTGGATTTTGTGTCAGCTAGAAAATCAACCCCTTCTTCCTGAAGGCATGACTGTAAAGGTAGTGAGAATGATCTTTTGGTCCTTGGGTAGAGAGGGGTGTGTGTGTGTGTGTGTGTGTGTGTGCACGCGCGCGCGCGCGTCCCAGGAGGCTAGCCAATATCCAGAGGTGGGGAAGAACAGACACACAACGGGAATCCTGAGGGTGAGGTGGCACAACTGATAATGAGAGGCTGCAGACTGTGCAGGGGAAATGTGTAGGGGCTGAGCCGAGAGGGATTCTGGATGCCCTTGCTAAGGACATAAAGCCATGGTGCTTAGAGTTTTGTCCTCTCTTAGAAACAAAAGCTGTACACAGTGCTACACTTTTGTGGGAAACACCCATGTGGTGAGGGAGGGCTGGTCTCCCGGTCTCTCCTCATCCCCTTCTCCAACCAAGCCTGGGAATGTTGCAGAAAACTTTGGAGGGCATAATCCCAAAGGATCAGGAAAAGGTCAGTGACAGAGTTGTTGAAAGATTCCAGTCCCTTAAATGAGGAATACCTCACTCAGAAGGGATGAAATGCCAAAGTTGGAACTCTCCCACTGCATGTTACAGGGCATTTATTAATCATACATTTTTTTTTCAATACCAAGGATCGAACACAGGACCTTGCACTTGAGAGGCAGTCACTCATGCCACTGAACTATCTCACTAGTCCTGTACATATTTTTTAACTAAGGAAAATTGCTGAGGCAAAGTGATTACTCAAACTATCCTATTTTTTTACCTACATGTGCATGACATGGGTCAAAGGATATAATTTTCTTAATTAAGCACACTAAGATCATAAGCCAGAATTTAACTTACAGTCCACCTCTTTAGATGGAGTATCTCTTTCACCCCTTTCACTGAAAGGAATAAACCAAGACACAAGGCTTGCAACACTATATGAAGAGGATATGGACTAGTTTCCAGGGCAAACAACTACTCCCAACCTGCATAAGAATTAAAGGTTTTATATCATTTACTCATTCTACACACTTGTTTTTGTGCCAGCTCATCCCACCCTGGGGGCAGGGCTGGCATAGCACGTGGTACCAGGTATCCAACTGTGGTCCCTTCACACTTGCCTAACGTCACCCAAGCAGGCACTGTAGACCACTGAGCTATCTCGCTAGCCCCTCTTTCTATATACTTTAACACTTGAAGGTCCTCTTGTGTATGTTAGATGTTGTGTCAGAAAATGCTACTGTACTCCTTACCAAAAAGGCCAGCACCAGGAGAACTGAAAAAGGCAGACATAAAATGAGGGCCCAATTATGACCCAGGAAAGGCACTTTTACTGGGCTCCAGCTGTAAAAGATGAATAGTGCAAATGGGGACAGTTTGTATGGCCTTCCTTCATGCCTGGAATGCATACCTTTCACTGCTTGCCTAAGCCAGTCTGGTCTCAATCTGTAGTCCTGGGTCAGTTAATTATCACTTCTTGGAGATGAGCCTTCTTTTGACTTCTGCTGTCTTACAGAGGTAAGACCCAGCATCCAAATCCTTAAGGAGGCCTACACATCCTTCTCTTCTAGAACACTAGTATTACTATTCTTTCTATTTGCATAATGGCCCCTTCACGAGACTATTAACCTTTTCCAGAGCCAAGAAAATCAGCTCTCTGACAGCAAGAACCCAGCACCCAGCACAACACTCTCTATGTAAGCTCCTCCCAGTATTTACTGAATGATGACAGCAGAAGGTTTATTTGTGAGATTAGTCATCTACCTGACAGAAAAGACAAAAGCGGATACAGGGAAAGGAGGGAACATTAGTTTAGACAGACATGAAGAGGGAGAAAAAACTAGAGATATCCACAAATCATAATAATTGGAAGGCTGGAGTCAGAGAATGTGGGTCTCATAATTATATCAGTTTTGCAATGGTGATTTTAATATACATTACTTGATATCTGCTTTCCTGGGCAACCTTATTCACTTCTCATATAGAAGAGCCAAAGATTAATAGAGCTGATCACTGTGCAATAAAACATTGAGAAACAGTAATACCACCACTGAAAAAAAAAATCAGAAAGCACAGATACCTGACAATAGACATAGTGTGATGTCCCTAGAAGAGAGACAGCCCTTAATCTGGACAACATGCTCTTTGTGGAAGATTTTATTTAGGGGCCAAAGTAATCACATGATGGATTAGTAATAGCTACCAACTCTGACTATCTTAATCATTGCCAGGGGGAATCTCAATACTAACCACATGCCTGGAAAGTAGAATTTAATTGTGTATTCTTGGCTGTCTGAATCCCAAATTCACGGCTCCTCAGGGCTCCAAGTCATATGATCTTCATTAGGATTCTCCCACTGCACCATGATCAACCTTACTGTCTGGCTCAGGGTAGAGCTCCACACTTCTAAGAAACTGACCCCAATGAATACATTTAAATTTTGGGCTTAAAGAATCATCAATAGCCTCAGGCTATCATGTAAATTAAGAAGGAGACACTAAGATCATCTTAAAATAATGATTTCAAACTGGAGGCAGAAACTTTAAATGTAAACTCCTTATTACTAGAAAAAAGAAAAACAGGCTGTCGAGTATCCTAAGGCAGCTTAGTCAAAAGTACCTTGTGAAGTTCTTAAACTTTTCAGTAGAATTCAGTTGGAGCAGAAAGCTCTAGCGAGGTATGGCTGGTTAGAAATCTAGACCTGAAGAGGTCTAAACCTTTGTTTTTTGTAAGATGCTCCTTTACTAATATATATGACTGTCACGATTCACTTTTTTTTTCAATAATTGAGAAACAAATAGCAGTGAGACAGTTTCCAATCTGATTAGTAGGACAGTTTCAATAATTAATACATTGTATCTTGTTGTCTTAGTGGTTATTCATTGTACAAGTCGTGATTCACTTTAACTTTGGGAATGTAAAGAGCCACGTCAGACTGCCACTTCTAGAACAGCAAATGAGGAGTTCTTTAAAACTTATCCCAAGTAAAGCAAACATAACTGCTAAAAAATATTTTAACACAATCAACGGTCCTTCTGGAAATTATCTTAATACCACATAAAATATTAAGAAATATTTATATAAGAAAAACTACTAAATTTCAAGAGGAAAGGATAAGGATCTTCAACTGCCACCCTCTCCCTACTTACCAACCTCCAAGAAAGAATCTCCAGTCTGATGGAGTGTGGTCAGAAAAGTAGGGCTCCCTCTCCCATCAACAGCCAGAAGATGGAAGAAGGGAAAGCCATGACATCTGTCCCTCTAAGCTCTGAGGTGCAGCAGCCAAATCTCTGTAATGTGGCCAAGAGATGTGGTATCCTCATCCTCAGCACCATCTCATCCACAGGACAAAAGCCCTCTTCCAGGCACAACAGGCCATGAACACGGGGCTCTGACCCTGACCCCACCTCACCTACAGAGCTGGCAAGCCAAGATGACCGGAAGCCACCACCCCTGTCCAGCTAAGAAGCAAGGGAGGCACTCGGAAAGAAGCGACCATCATTCCAGACCTGAGCATAGCCGTGGTGGTTCTGAGCTCTGTCACTAAGAACAGAGAGAGGAGAAAGGATCCAGAGGAAGAGACTGCTCCTCAGCTAAGGACTTGGCTTCACTTGCAGTAGAGTGTGGAGTGGGTTAGGTCTAAAGGTGCTGTGAAAAACAATGGGGATTCTGGTGGCAAGCAAGGAAGGAAACACTGAGGGCTCAGTAGAATAATGTAAGCCACAAAGCTGCTGGCTTGCCAGAGACAATGGGAGCAAACCAAGAGCCTTCCTGAAGTTTGAACACACTCTAGATACTTGCCTAGGAGAAGGCCTGAACATCATAAAGACAACAGAGGAAGCATCAATAGACAAAGCCCTATCCTGAGTATGATTCCAGAAGAAGGTGCAACTGGAAAAGAGAGGGTTACGGGGACAGCCCTGCAAAACCACTTTCACCCAGGGGACACTGCACTGCCATGTCTGTGCTCAGAGTTGTGATTAACAGTGTCTATACACTTAGGAATAGAAATCAGTAAAGCAGGCTGACTGAGACATGGGACAAGCAAATGAGCAATAAACAGACCACAGAGGATAGGGAATTGGTATTAAACAAAGCTGCCGTATCTTATCTAGACTATTCAGTTTCTCACCACTGCTACATTTACAAAAGATACAAAATGCAAAACATAACAAAATCAAGTAAGTGCATCCATCCATAGCAAGAAAATAAAGTATGTATGTGGTGAGGATACTGGGTGTAACCAACAAAGTCCTCAAAGCAACTGCAAAACTTTCCACAAATTAAAGAAAATCATGCTTTAGGATTATGGAATATAAGGTCATAGATATAGCTCAGTGGCACAGGGCCTGCCTGGCAAGCACAAAGTTATAACTTCATTTGCTAGAACCAAGGAGGTGGGGGAAAAATAAAAAATAAAAATAAAAATAAAGGAGGTGGGGAAAAGAAATTAGGGAATGCATAATTGCAATGTATTTTCAAATAGAGCCTATCCTTAAAGAAACAGGAATTATTTTTTAAAAAAGAAACAAATAGAAAATCAGACAACTAACAAAAATTATGACAACTAACAAAAATTACGACAACTAACAAAAAACATTCACTAAAGTGGTTCAGCAATAGATTTGAACTGGCTGAAGAATTAGTGGAGCTGAAGAGAAAAGAGAAAAACACATTAAAGTTAGTTATTTATATTATCTATATCATAGTTCATAGAAAATGAAGGTTTGTCCTTACATTGATCAGAGAACTTTTATATTTTTGTCTTGTACTCTGAATAACTACTTAAAGATAATAATATACAATGTATTAACAACTGTCATTCTATCATTTTGCTATAAAATTTCATTTTACTTTTATTCTATAAAATGGAAAAAGATATAAAACTTTTCAAAAAATA
>NDGM011220432.1:0-10787 GCA_002564305.1 Octomys mimax
CACCTCTGTCTCGCTGCACGAACTCTGAAAACAAGCTTGCCAGTTTTAAAAGTTCATCGCCACATTTCTTTACTCTTTCCCTTTCACCTACCGCGCCCCTCCCTAGATACGTGAGCGCTAAGGTGAAATATATGGAGTTTCCATCTATGGGCTGCTAGCAGTACAACCATCCGCATATTAAGCTTGCTATCTCAATTTAGGAAGTCGCAGAGATGTCCTAGAGTATCTGTAATTGGCGCTAAAGCTTCAGGGAATCTTTTTATGACAAGTTCTTCCTTCTTTAACAATATAATTATTGTTGCGTCCTAACACATACTGGCATGTAACCTTTTTAAGGATTTTCCTATTTTCTGATTTTCATAAGATACCAGTTTTCTTCCTAAAGTTGAATGTTTGTAAGAGCAAATTCAAATCTTGGCTTTGGAGTCAAATGCATCTCCGGATTCAAACCTCATCTCGTCATTTATAAACTATATGCCCTCGGGCACATTACTTAAACTTAGTAATCCTCAATTTACTAATTTATGAAAAGGCAGTAATAATACATCTCTGCCTCACTGAGTGGCTCGCTGAACTTGCCACAACATAATGTGCGTGATATATCTTAGCCTAGTACTTGACAACGTAAAATAAAACAACCATGGTTGCCATTCCTGTTCAGAAAGCAAGATTAAATGTCTTAGGAGAATGAAAAAATGTAGCTGTCATTTCTGGGAGGGGCCATCCTAGCCACCCTGGAGAACTCTTAATATCCATGACTGTAGTCAGACAACTGAGGAGTAGGCACTACCTGACACATGGCCTCCAATTTGGCAGAGGAGTGTGCTGTTTGCGTTGGTTCAGTGAGTTAGAACCCAAAGCCAGAGCACGAGGTTGCCCTGACTAAGCCATGCGGAGGGCGCTTGTACTGACCCAGGGTCCAGCATAGAATTACCACTGAGGGGATGGACTGAAAATCCAAGTTCTGAAGTAGAAAAATCTTATGGCATCCTCATTTTGGATACCTACTCGGTCTTTGATTTTGGACCAGTTCCTCAATATTCTGAACTTTCTTTTCTTGTTCTGAAAAGCAGGATGAATTAAGGAATCATGGACTACAGCGACTTCTGTGGAATCTGTCCCCTGCCTCCTCTGCTGCAAGGCTCCTCCTGGGTTCTTCTGCCACCATCCAAGGGAACTTCTTGGAAGCCTTCCCCTCAGCCCAGGCTCCTTCCCTCACACCATGCCATGCATAGGACACTTGCTCCTTCCTCTCGTCTTAGCTAGGACTCGCTTCCCCCACAGGGTCATCCTGCACTGTGGACCTGACACGGGCTTCATTATTTTTGGTCGATTCTCTTCGCTGTGGACTGGGAACCATCAAAGATAGAGAGTCTATTTCATTCTACATGACTTCCTCAACCCTTGGCGGAACAGATCCCTAACAATTCTGTAAATAAATAACTGAAAACCAAGTACATACTAGGCATTTGAAAATGCTGTTTATTACTTTAAACTCTTCATAGCAAAAGACTCTTAGAGGCGCTCTAGTGAGTATTCCAGATCACTCTTCCTTCAAATATGCCTCTAGCAAACGCATCCCTTCTTAAGATCATTAAACAGAAAATCAGCACCTCAAAATCAATGAGAACCTTTTAAAATCTGTGTCTATTATCAATATCGACAGTTCCCTTGGTTTTCCTAAGTTGCCTCCACTTTATAATTAAAACAGCCTCTTGGCTGAAGAAAAAGCTATGCATGTGGTGACAGTAACTCTGAACCAGGCCTCCCAACAGGGAATTGCATGCAATGATAGGACTGGAAATTATTTACTGGGGAAGAGAGTCCCACTGGGAGCTCCGTCCAGGCCGCGTGTACTGAGAGGCTGAACGTGACTGTGGGGTGGGAGGTCCCGGAGCTCCATTCTCAGATGGCCCTCAGCCCTCTGTTCGCATATTTACTCCACCACTTGTCCCCTTTAAAATTCTGTCACAGAGCAGAGTGGCGATAATGCCTGGGAAATATTTTAATGCCATAATAAAAGTCACTGGAAGTGTGGCAGCGCAAGAAAGAAAGTGCAGTGGCAAAACTGTAGGACATTTAAAGTTTTTTCCACTCATTAGAAACAATCCTTAGAGACTTAAAGGGCAGGAAATGCTGCCACTTTATTGCCTTTTTAGTCAAATGCCTTTATGGGCATAGCCCTTTACCCTATATGATTAATATTGATCCCTCAGGGCCTAATGCAATTTCCACCTCCCCCACTCTGACTACCCCAGGACGCTCTGACCTTTTTGCCAATTTCAGTCATACCTCTTTCGCACACTTTCCTCCTTTGCCAACGGTCTCAGAGGGTTTTTCTTCTTCTGTTCCTCCTCCTCCTCCTCCCTTTTATGTCTGTTCTCCCTACCCAGCCCCCTGGAACACTTGGGGCACCAGGGATAGAAATACCCCTTTGAGGAAGGTGAAGTTTTTTTTTTTCTTTTTTAAAGTTATAATATTAGAGTACACATATGGCTTCGAGAATAGTAAGACATAATTTTGGATTTAATTTCTTGACCTTACCTTCTAGTGAATAACCAGGCCTCACTTATAAAGCTGGTAGGGAATTGCATTGTCTTACCGCATTACTGCTAGGGCTAAGGTAAATCACCATGTGGGGCACTTCAACAGTTTCCCTAGGATTCCTTCCTCCTACTAAGTCAGTCTAATTAAATTAATTCTAATCTGCATTATAATACTTCTGTGTTTTTTCCGCTTTATAGTATTATTAGGAACAAACAACCTCTTTTAGAAAAATAAATAATTCAGGAAAATATAAAAGAAGTAAATATAATTAATGGTGTCAGTATTTGAGGAATTATTATATATAATGACAATGATATTTGTTGCATATTTACATCATCCCCTTTAATTTGGGCAACAACCCAGGAGTTAGATATAAATACTGTCTCATTCAACATATAAGACAACCATAACGGCACATGGTAGGTAAGCCGGGGCCTTGGGAACCCAGTCTGTGGCTCGCCAGCACCACAGCCCAATCTCTGGTCTATGGTGTGTCTCCAAATTACCCCACCAGTAGTGGATTGCCAACTGGTGGGCAACGCACAGCACCCAGCTGAAAAGAACCAGTGTGGTGCTGGGTGTGGGAAGCCCATCCAAGGGTTGTTACCAGCAGCATAAGAGGCAGAACTAGAGGAGCTGTTAGGAGGCCGTGAGGAAAGCTGTTTGGAGAAGCTGTTGGGGAACTGCTGGAAGCTGCTGGTCCTCTTGGGCTGCTCTGCTGGGGGACCTCCTCGTGCTGCCCTGCCGGATGGCCTTGGCTGTTCTTCTCCAAGGAGTAGCTCAGGACCTCACTGTCACTGAGAATGGCTACAGTTCACTTTGAGGTCCTCCTCTTGAGCATCGCTTCCTGGTTCCAGAAGGGAAGACGGTGCACTGGTCAGTGTCCTGGAGAAACTTGTTGCGTTGGCTTTCCTGACAGGCACTCCACTTTCCTTACTGTCGGAGGAGCTCAAGACCTCACTGTTACTGTGGATGGCTGCAGTTCATTTTGAGAAAGCTCTGGTCCACATCTGCTTTTTAAATCTATCTATTTATTTATTTAGTACAGGGTTTCACTACACAGCTCAGACTCATAGTGATCCTCCTGTCTCAGCCTTCCCAATGCTGGGATTATAGGTGTGTGCCACCATGCCTGGTTTCGGTGGTCAGCACGGTGGCATGGCATGTAGTATGGGGATCAAACCAAGGTCTTTGTGCTTGCCAAGCAGGGATTTAGACGGCCAAGCTATGTCCCTAGCCCCTCTGGTCCCCAACTTGAGCATCACTCCCTGGCTCCAGTGCAGATCCCTCAGCCTGCTAGCACAGATCCTTCATCCTCCTGGCAGACTTTCTTGATTCCACCACAGACCTTTGGGCCCTTCCAGTGCAGATATGTGACATAGGCCTGCATGAGGCCCTGTCGTGGTCTCTAGGCCTCCTGATGGACTCGTATGGATCGTTGTTATGGGCTCTAGGTTTTTAGCTGGACTCATGCAGGACATTATTGTAGGACCCGAGCCCTCACTGGATTCTTTGGTCATTAGTGTGTGGACATATTTCCTGCACTCTTTGTATGTGACTCTTTGGGTGAGTATTATAAATACGTCTCCTGTATGGTATCGTTACCTTGCAAAACCCCAAAATACGACACCACCAATGCCTCACCATGAGGAAAAAAACCTGCAGTACTAAAATGTTGCCGATTCCAACATATCTGGAGCAATATCTTTTTTTTAAAATACAAACTGAGACCATGCCATTATATGGCTTTTCTTCCACCAACATTTTATTTGGGCAGAAAAATCCTTCAGGTCTACGCTTCCTACTAGTGACCACATAGTGTATTTTCCCTGTAGTGAAGCCATTCTTCTCCTGAATTTCAAATGGTTTCCAGTTCTTAGCATATTTCTCTTCAACTCAAGTTCATCACAAATTTGGATTATACACAGTATAGTCTTTAATATGCAAATGGTTTACCAGATTGGTAAGGAGATAATTGCGTAATTCCCCCTGTACCATTGATAATAAAAGCCTATAAGAAACAGATTTATTATTGTCATCCTACAAGCCATTCCACAATGCCACACCCTTTTTTAATAGTTTTTAAAAGGCAGTTAATATAATCCAGGTAATATACCTCAGTTAATTCAGTCTGGCTCGCTACAGCAAATTTTACTACCAAAGGACCAAGAATGAACCTTCCTACACCATTCCAACTGGACTGCTTGCTGTTCTAAGAAATGCAGTGCTGCACAGCTCGATGCAGAGGGGAACCACAGGATCCCTTACTCTAATCGACTTTGAGCAAGTCCCTCGGTTGTCCTGAGGCGTGGTTTCCTGCTACTCAGCACAGCAGCAGTACTTTCTGTGCAGTCTTCTAGGGCGGGGAGAAATCGAATGCTAGAAAACACTACACACATCATTGGGGTTCTAAAACTAAAATTGCTTCTGTGTTTTAAATCATCCTTACTTTTATTTTCATTAGTCTGTATTAGTAACTCCACTGGACTAAACAACTACACATTCATCCAGAATTAAAATTCACTGAAAATCATTGTGTTCAATCCTTCAAAAGCATAGCAAGTTTTGTGCTATTTACAGAGGCTCCTTCAGTTCTGGAACAACATTAACAGTTCATTTTGCCCCTTGGAAGGGAAGAATGTACAAAGAATGAGGATCAATTTATTTTTAATTAGTCATTGCTAAAGATGCTTGACTTTCCTCCTGGCATAGAATTCTAACTGCATTGCAATGTGGTTATTATTTAAGTTTTAATCATCCTTGCTTTCCCTTCACTTGGCCCTCCAACACAGAGCCCCCTCTTCCTTCGCGTGTGACAGGGCAGACAGCCTTAGCTCTCCTAACTGAAGGCACGGGGTTGCTGCTGGTCCTGGTCTGAACCAGTTCTTTGGAGCAATACAGCAGACAGCCACACCCAGCTGGAGAAGGCCATCACCTGGTTTTGCATGGTGACCTAGAACCTACTTCTCCATCCTAATGTCACTGCTTGGGACTTTCCGCAAGCTCTTAGAACCTTGGCATTGCCTCCTGTGTAACTAAGTGTATTGCATAAAGTCCTGAAAAGGTGGAGCCCTTGCTTTTAAATGGGTTTCAAACTCTCATCATAAAAAACTGATTAGAAAATTATCCCACCACTATTACTTATCTATGCTCTCTGTACACTATTTTCTCTGAGAGGCCTATTGTCACAGAAGATGTTTTCTCAAGGATTTGTTGGGAATGTATTCCTTAAGCAGTTGGAACTTCTCTTAGTGTCATCAAAATGCAAATCCAAGGAAACTCGATGTGACTTGGACTTGATTGTTTTATTTATTGAACTCTGTTGTGTTTTACTTTAGTAGAGTGAGTCATAGTGGCTATGGTTCTATCAAGCACATATGTCCAGATGACAAACTGATTTAACAAAATCTTACTTTCTTTTTTTCATCTTTTATTCCTAAGAATCTTGTGTTTCCTTTGAATGGGCTCTTTAAAATATGAATCTGTCTTTCTGGAATTAAAATTCTTTGAAGCATCTCTCCGTCCTTCTAATATAATAAGAGTGCAGTCCTATCGTCTACCCCATGTGTGCAATTCTAGAAGGAATATTTTTTCCTATATTTTGGGCTACCTGTGTGGCAGTATGATTCTCACATTAAGACATAAATAATAATTATAGCTTACTTAAGTAATATAAATATTAATAAAATTAAAAGTAAAACAAAAATAATAAGAAGAAAAGCTTGCTAGGGTTGACTTTCCATGTGATTGCTAGTAAGCATGCCAAGTGCAGGTTGCAACTTACCCCTTTATTAGAGAATTTCAGATCTTGTGGTTACTTGCCCTCAAATTTCAAGACATTACTATTTAACCTCCTATTGTGCTTAAAAGAGGAGACACTCAAATAACAATGCTCAAGGAAATTGTATTTGAAAAGTAGATTTAAAAATATTACATTATCTCCCTCTTATTCCTGGCTTTGAAAAAATTCTCCAGAGCACTCCCATACTTCAACACCAGCAGGAGAGCATTCTTGAATCAAGTGCAGGAGAAAGGAGAAAAGTATCATGGGACAAGCTGAGAGCTTGGCCAGCTCTGATCCCTCCTATATTCATGATCCCAAGCCTGGGAGCTAAGGTCTTGGAAGCTGGGCTTCTTCACCCATGAAGTGGGACAGTGGCGGGTCCTGCCTTCTGCGCAGGTCGCAGGAATCCTCAGTTGGATGTGTAGGCCTCCTGGTAGTTCCAGATATGGCGGCCCTTCCCCCTCTGCCTCTGCATTCTGACACTCGTGCTGCTTGTGTGAAGGCTCCCTGTGCTGACCAACGAAGTAGGAGAAGGCAGACATGGAAAGAAGCCAGCACTTACTGCTTCTTTGGTGAAGCTAAATAAAACATTGAAGGAACCCACGTGTGAGCAAGGCATGGTCCTGCTCTTGATCAGCTACAAGAGGAGGCAGAGGCACTAAAAGGCACTCACAGGGAAGCAATCATGTTTCCTCAAGCAGTTGCTTCAGATCTGGTGATCAATGTTAACCATATGATGTTTTTCTTCCTATCTTAGCTTAACAGAGTATCTGGCAAATTGTGAGCACTCAATAAATAGTTTTTGAATAAGTACATATTTTAGATATCTCAAGCAATCAGTCTTTTAAAATACACCCCACAGCTCATTTAAAATTGGTAATTAAGTTTTTATAATGTACAAACACTGGAATATACTACGCAATAAAACCTTGTTCATGGAATGGTGGATTTAGAGAAAAAATACGGTTAGAAGCATACTGTAGTGAACTCAGAATTGTTCATGAGATGGATTGTTAAATTCTCAGAAATTGGAGACCAAATATATATATATATGTGTATATATATATATATATATACACATATATATATATATATTAGCCATTATTAAACAACACTATTAAATTTAAGCTTAAAATGAAACACAGTACTCAAACGTCACTGTGTCACATGCACTCGACCATCCATGCCTGTGAGGTTGCGCTGCGCATCTTTTCCCATCCGCAGCTTAAAATCTGCCCTGGGGCATTTGCGCCACTAGAATCACATCTGTTTGCCTTAGTAGCTCTGTGGGAAGCCCTACACCACTGCCTCGATTTGCTTAGACTGGAACTCTACCCCGGAGAGCACTACAAGTCTATATAGCCGTAGGTCAAAAATGCTTTCAGAAAATCAACAAAGATTTCTAAAACAACCTCAATGAACAGGACTTGAGTTTACACACATGTGCCAGTGTACCTGGCTCAGGAATCCGTGCCGAGGAAGCGCTGTGCGGGCACGCCCAGCTGCAGGCTCCGGGCTTTTCCGGCACTCTCTTTTTCTTCAGTACCTGTCACTCAAGCACTGTTCAGCACACATTTCCAGTGCTAAATATGTAGGTATATAGTTAGGCCAAAAGCAATTACACCTGCACTGAATACCCGTAGAATTCTTTCCCTTGTCTTTTTCCTTTAGAGCATACCATGTAACAACTACTTACAGAACATTTAAGTCCGATTAGGCATTATAAGGATGACCTGAAGCACAGGAGAGCACTGGTGGGTGTGGTAGTGCACACCCATAATCCTAGCACGCTGGAGGCTGAGGCAGGAGGATTGCTTAGGAGTCCAAGAGCAGCCTGGGCTACACAGTAAATTCAAGGCAGTCTGAAGTACACAGTGACCCTGTCTCAAAAAGACAACCAAATACATAAGTAAGTCAATAAAATGTAAGAGGACTTCATAGGTATTCTCCAAATACTCCATCATTTTTCCTAAGAGACTGGCATTTAGTACCCTTGTGGATACCAAAGTCAGTGTCTTTGGAATTTGGCATTCTTCAAGCATACAGGAACAGCTCTTCATGAGCAATGAACAGTAAGTGTACATTCCATTTTTTTATATTTTCATAATCTTCTTCTCATTTCAGATGAAGAAGAAGAGCCTTGGACAATGCCAATGGCAGATCTGAAGTTTCCAGACTCCAATTTGACCAGTCCTGCACGGCAGCACATTCTGATCGACCGCAGAAAAACATTCTTCATGAGGTCCTGACAAGAGATCGCAGGCTGCTGAAAGAGAAAGGAGCCCATGACCACCCTGGGTGGGGTAGAATTCGTAGACAGAAGCATTGGGGAATGGGACTGGAAAGACAGCTGGGAGTGAACACGCTACTCATCAGAACTGACAGCACAAACTCTGCCACAGAGATGAGCTAGATTAGGGAAGAGGCGGACTTAGTATTTGTTTCTAAAAGTTCATTTGAAAAGCATGCTTGTATTATACACTTGATGGGCAATATCTTGTAGTCTCACTTATTTTGCTTTATGCATTGAATTAAAAAATGTGCTGTCTCAAATTTATTAGAAACATATAAAGGATCATTTCTCAAATCCTGTTTTGTCAGTCATCAGGAACATAAAAATTTTGTCCATGGTTTACTTCAGAAAATATTAACAATGCACATAAATTGTACCATAAAAGTTTAAAACACAGTGCCAAAAATACAATATTTCCATGCCAATTTATAAAAATTTAGTATCTGTAATATTGTCTTGGGGAAAATAACATATGTGTGCACTTGAAACAATTGCAAAGCCTCCCAGATCCCGCTAATATTGCATAGAGAAGTAGATTTATACAAACCAATATTCTAGAAATTGAATCTGAGTGATACCAGAAGTTCAGTTAATCAGCTGACATAAACAAGAAGTTTCAACAGACTAGTGCTTCATTTTTAAAATTTTAATGTAAGTGAAATACTCAGCTTTATCCTTAACTTCCCAGAATTGGAACTGTACTGGAGCCCAGCGCGTCATTGGGCTCCTCGGTGTTAAGGTGACAAGCACTCAACTACAGGAGAGATGTTAGGTAAGCTTAAGATGTCAACTGTATACACAGAAGTTTGTCCTCTTGAAAGAGTCAAGAACACTTAGCTACTTCGCTGTACTTCACGAGCCCGTCAATGAGAAGTTGTACCTAAAAGGAAAAAAAGAAAGGTTTGACAATAGAAGGAAAAATATGTATTTGAAAAAGTGTGAAATACAAAAGTTCCAGAATTATTAAAGAACACATTGAGATTAATAAAATGAGCTGTAGGATCTGAAGAGGTCATTGTAAGTAAGCATGAACTTGTTAGTGCAATGTTCCATCTTTGTGCCATTATAATTAAATCTTTAGTTTCTATTTTATTAAAGGAAGAAAAGATGAAATGACTCAGTGGTGGTTTCATGAAAATATCACAGATTTCAAACTACAGGAAAAACTAGAGAGGACCCCACAATTTCATATTATTGAAATTTTTCATGGATTGGTACTCATTAATAAAATATAATCTTGTGTTAGCGTTAACATTTTAATATATAACCTTTTTTTGTCATAGCCTTGTTTCTGAAATAAACCCCAAAATCTACCCAAATTTCCAGTAACATGAAAAAGTACCTTAAAGAAGAATTTAATGATGGAGGATTTTTTTAAAGTTAATTAATTAATTAATTAATTAGTTGGTACAGAGTCTTGTTTCGCAGCTCCTACTCATAGTGATCCTCCTGTCTCTGCCTCCCCAGAGCTGGGATTATAGGCCTGTGCCACTATGCCTGGTTTCTGAGGCCAGCTCAGCGTGCCCAGGACTCCAGGGCTGGCAAGGCCTGTGGTATGGGAGACTGAACCCAAGTCCTTGCAATTGGTAGGCAGGAGCTCAGATCTCTGAACTATCATATCTCCCTAGCCCCAGTGTCCCCATTTCTCTGCAAATAATTTTTTCTGAGAAGAAGCTCAGACTTGCATTAGCATGATGTACCCTCCATCCTTCAGTCATTCCTGCACTCTGTCCTTTTCCTTGAGCCTGGCTGGGACCTAGCTAAATGGTGTGATGGTGTTAAGCTCGGGTTATAGGGGGAGGCTCTGGACTAAACTATGCTCTCCACTGCTTACCACCACTGAGACTGTGGAGGACTTAACTTTAATAACCGTCTCTCTTCTGAAAGATGCTGACTGCAGTGCCTACTTCAGAGGGTGAGTGGGAGGAGTACTGGTGACCATGAAGGTACAGGGCATAGGCACATGGTGGGCAAATTGCGTCAGTATTTAACCGATGACGCTCGTACACAAAAAAAGTATGCTATGAACAATTTGACGGAACCAGAAAAACACGTGTATAAGTAATTGCAGAAATTAAAGTCATCTGAGACTGGGCTTGTTGAGTGTGTGTGTGTGTGTGTGTGTGTGTGTGAGAGAGAGAGAGAGAGAGAGAGAGAGAGAGA
>NDGM011220432.1:10837-24651 GCA_002564305.1 Octomys mimax
GAGAGAGAGAGAGAGAGAGAGAGAGAGAGAGAGAGAGAGAGAGAGAGAAAAGCCCGGCCCTTGCCCTGCCCCTGGCCCTGCTCCTGCCCCTGCCCCCACCCCTGGCCCTGCCCCTGCCCCCACACGCACCCACCCCTCTGTTCTCCTGGGTGCACCGGTCCCTCTCACAACCAGAGATGGTCACGGACTCTTTCTCCCTCTTGTATTCACGACTCAGAGCCTCTCACTGCCCATTTCCCTCCCAAGGAAACCTCTTCCTCGCTGAAGCCATTCAGCAGCTGTGGCTCTCTCTTCCTCTCAGGAGCAGCCTCACCCCACCCCATTCCCCAAGGTCTCTGTCTCTGCCTGGACAGGAAGCGTTAAGGAACTCTGGGTGCAAGGACAGCCGCAGATCGTAGATCAGGAGCGAAGCAGCGCCACCACAGCAAGAGGGCTCTGCCCCTGGGGTCTACAGCAGAGAGAAATCCTGCGGGCATTCTTGAGCTGGGTGTATCCGACAGTGAGAAGGCGCAGGGAGGAATGTGAAGCCCCGAGCAGAAGGGGCTATTTGTCTACTCTTCCTCACTTCCACCCTAGACTACATAGACAAAGTGAAACATTCTTTTGACTTCAGACAATTTGGTTGGATCAGAGAGTTTAAAAAAAAAATTAAAATGCCTCCAATCCTTCCTCCAATGAAACTTCATGAGAAGGTGGATAAAATGAGAAATATTTCGATTCCTAGGGCAGCTGCAGTTTAGGTATTTACCTGCCTATTGTCCCAGAACTCCAGAGGATGTCTCCTACCAAGATCAAAGCATCACCGTTTATACTTCACAATTGACTTATTGTGAGAAACAACTTTGTTCACAAAAGTTTCGGGTTAGCAGGAAAGCCTTCCTTAAAGCAATGTTTATTTGTAGGAATTTTCCTAATTCTCCATCTCATTCACAACTGGCACATTTTGCTAGTTGACCTTTATGTAAAGAATACCAAAAAAGTGGGTGGCTTGTAGTTTTTGAAAAAGTGTTTCCCACATTTTCACAGTTCCTAGACTTTTACATTATTTCTAAAAAAAAATAGTCATAATTACTTATAACTCTACATTATCTGTTGTTACATAAATATTACTTTGTAGTAATTATTCATGCTATTTTCCTCATGCTACAAATGCAAATTCTGAGGATAAGCATTTAAGTGACTTGCCGGAGGTCACTTAGGTATTAAGTTATGAAATCAGAACTTTATTCTACGTGCTAATACTAATGTTACCCTAGGAAATCTTCATTTTGTCCCGATGTGCTCCTGTAATGTAGATGCAACACTTATTAGAAGCAAGGCATTGTGTTAGGTACAGTGAAAGTCATTTGGGTTTCTTTTATTTGGACACAGACTTACAAAAACCTCTCAGTCCTGATTGCAGCAATACCATTGCCTCATAATTCCATTCCTGAGTTCCTGTTTCCAAAGAGCAGTTCTTCAGATGGCAGCAGGATGCAAGAATTGTGTTGAAACCCAAAGGTGGTGGGAACAATTTGCAGTGAAGGACAAATGTTAACTCATTTCTGGTTGTTGCTGGACTCCCCTTACTTCACCATCATCTCCTAATGATAAACCTACAGTAATTGATGAGTAATTTTATAGAACTTTATTTAAATTCTCCAATAGTCCATTTTATTTATTACTTTACATTAGCAAATGCAATGCAATTTTGGAGCAGTCTGGCTGATATTCAAAAACCTGAAACATGCTCCCAGAAATTCAGCTTTGGATTTTGTTTAATTTTTCATTTACTGTATTTATATGTCTAGGCCCATGCCCCATCTCCACCTCCCACATGGTTCCTATATTCGCTGCCAGTTTTTAGGAGTAAATACATGATGTAATTTTTCTGCTAACAAGCTGCTGTGACTGTCAGCAGTAGAAATAAATAAGAGTTGAACACAAAGAAATGATGGTGAGAATGGTTGAAGAGATCTGCTAACTCCTGTTGGCTGAAAATTAATTAAAGAAAACACATGTTTGCACACAAATCACACCTTTTGGGTTGTCTTCTCCAAGCATTTTAGCTGCAAAATAACTTCACTGAAAAAGCAGCTCTGCATTTCAGGCAACTTCGATTGGAAGCAATCTGAAGGAATAATAGAATATCATTGTCAAGGGCCGGCCAGATAGCTCAGTGGTCTAAAGCACCTGCTTAGGCAGACGCAGGGATCAGAGTTCAACCGCAGTATGCTGTGCTGGCCCTGCTCCCAGGGCACACTGAGAGGACGATTGAGACTGTGTATGGTGCCTCATGCCTGCAATCTCAGCTCTTGGGAGGCTGAAAACAGGAGGATCACTACGAGTCCAATCTGTGTAGTGAGACCATGTAGATCCTGTACTAGATACATTTTTAAAAAAATCATTATCAGCATCTGCACCAAATTCTCAGCCAAAGGGTAATTCTTCACCAATAGGTTTCACCTTGTCTGAACTATCCTTGTCCAAGTTCAACTATTATTCCTGAACAAGAAGAAATCTATGCCTTTTCATCTCTGTGTCCAAGAAAGTCCTGTCCTGAACTCCATGCTCAAAACAGCTTAATGGATTGAATAAACAATGATTAATGTTGTCGCTGTGAAACCATCTCACCTACATCAAGTTCCATGCAAAGCTCAACTTGCAATTTAAGAGCCACACCTTTCATTCCAGGCTACAGCTCTAAGGCTGAGCACCTAGCCGACTTCTCCCATCCTACATGCAGATTCTGAAGCACGATGTGCTTCTTCTCAAGAAAGTGTCGTTACTCCCTAGATCTTGACTCCTCCTAAACATGAGGTGGATACATATGTAAAAATATTTACAGCCATAGTATTATGACAGTAAAAATGATAAACTACAATGGGAAAGTAGCCTAGTCAATGCTAGAAATATTTAATGGAATGTTGTGCAGTCATTTTTTCAATTAATATATGATTTTATATAAAGTAAATATTTCATTGATGGATAATATCCAGCACAGACATAATTTGTCAGTATACACTTCCACAAGTTGAGAGAGAATGGCACCCCACTTTCACCACCAATTTAAGGAATAAGTTGCTCCAATTATTCCAGCAGCTTCATTGTGGCTTCTCTCAAACACTAACAACTCTTTCTCTTTAAAGAGATTCATTCATTCTTTGTTAAATATGAATAAGCAACATGAAAGGCTGAAACAAAATTCATATGCAATGCTTTTTGAATATGGCTATCTAACTATAAGTGCAGGAAAAATGCTAGAAGGGAAGCACTAAAATGATAGCAATAGCTTTTTATTGTTTGTTTTATTTTTGTTTTTGTGGTACCAGGGATCGAACTCAGGACCTTGCACTTGCCAGGAAGGCATTTATGCAGCTGAGCTATCTCCCTGGCAATAGTTATGTTTCAAGAGTAACATTAAGACTGTCTTTCACTTTCCTTTTCCTCAAAAAGTATAAATTGTAGTAATAAATAATTGTCAGGACAATGTTATTTAAAAAGTAAAATAGATTATAACCAATTGCAAATGCAATTTTTCATATTTGTCAGGAGCAAGCATTATTTTTCTGGTACTAAAATGACATTTAGAATAATATATCTCTTATAAGGACATGGACAATTATGACAGTGCTTTGATTACCCTACCTACACCAATAAGAATACTGAAACTTGCCACAGAAGCCATATGTGACATGTAGTTAACCTTCCTACCAGCATGACTTCTGTGTGCAGTCAGTATGGAGCTTATAAGGTTCCCACTGTGCTGGTTTTGTAACATTCCAGAGAATTCACCCCCAATGGCTCTGTTTGAAAAAAGACTAAAGAATGGTGCTGGATGTTATAAAGTCAAATTAACAGAAATTGTACTGACACAGCAGCAGACTGTTCTAGAAATAGATCTACCGTTCCAGAAATTGGTTGTGGTCCAGGGGAATGCAGAGGACATTCTCTGCATTTTCTTTAAAGTTTTTTAAAGTGTATCTATTTGCCTTTGTTTTTACAGAAGTCAGATAATAGATTGATGTGGGTGGGAGTAGACATGTGATGAAGGATTTAGATCTTAACTTAGCCCTAAACATGCAGTCGAGAGTAGCTGGATTCTTTTCTTGCTGCCCCTCCCCCTAATATTTCTTTCTTCCACTAAGTATTTATTTTGAAAACAGATAAGAATTTACTATGCACCAAAGATGTATGAGACCTAGAGGGAATGAAACAAGAACTAAAGAGAAAACAAATGGAGAGTAATTCATAACATGATTTATCCAGGAGCAGAGGACTGGGGAGCCCTCCTACTTGAGGAAAGATTCCTTCTTGAGAAGTCAATTTTCTCAGAAGAAGCCAGAAGAACAAATAGTTGCATCATTGAATTAATGGTGAAATCCTCACCCTGCGCCCAGCCACAGTTCTTGGTTTTGCTCTGACAGTAGAGTGTTTTCCTGAGTTGCCCACTTTGCTGAGAAATTGCAAATTTTGAGACGGGGGAAAGAGTAGAAATTGTTGAAAGAAATTATGGCTCAAATTTCCTAAGTAATAGCGGGGCTTGAAAATTTTGGACCTCAACTTGCTCTCTTGTCCAGAAAGATAATAGTTTTGCTGGAAAGAACAAATTCAGGACAGTGGAATCTTTGGGAAAAAAAAAAGTCAGTGCTCTAATAGCCAGACTGTAAAATTTAGGAGCCAGCAGTGACCGAAAGTGGTAATTTTTCAAGTCCTGACACTTATTTAATGCTTCTAATATGGCGACGTAAAAGTATTTCATGTACATACTATTAATATTTAGGTGCCAGGTGGCTGCTTTGCACAGTATTTTATTATTTATGAGTCTATTTTTTTTTTCTTGCTCACAGGGAGATGAGTGCCTGCCACTGACCCAAGAAAGATTCTTTTAACATCACCCATGAATTCCTTCAGAGAAAGAATAATGTTCTAGCTTGGTGATCGTGTAAAATATGCCCCTGCAAGAATCAAGACAATCGCACTGCGGCTGCGCGTCTCTAGCTAGTGAGGGCTGTGAGGCTGTGCATGCTGTCTTCTGGGAGAAGCAGTTTTGTCATCTGTCCAAAGAGAATGCTAGCCTTTTTCGAAGGAGCACAGTGCCTCACAAATAAGCTGAGAAACAGTTTCCTGCCTCCATCTATGGTTCTCAGTTTCAACATCTAACAACAACAACAAAAGAATACTGTGGATTAAGAGCCAAATGTCAAACAATTTCATTTGGTATCATTGATATGAATCACTTAGTGAATCATGAAAGTGATTTGAAACCAATGTGGAATTATCACGAAAATATTAAGCATATTCTTCATGCCTGCTTCAGTTAAAAGAGAGAAAGTCACTGTGCTCGTGCTATGTCTCAGTCCTCTGAGGTATAAAAGTCTCTGGGTTTGCACTGGGATTTCGTGTTTATGAACTACATGGGTAGAACTGAGGGAGCCTAATTAAGGCCTTTGTTGCCAACACTTTAAAATAGTTTTAATAAAATTTGGGCACAGTCTGGCAGTCTCCCTGGCCAGTTAGGGACCTTTGCTTTCAGACACTGCACAGAAGTTTGCCTTACCAACTTTCAGCCAGGAAAGCTTTAAGCAAAAGCTTACATTTGAATATTTGCCAGTAAAAACAGCTCTGCAGAGTTTTATTACCTGATGTATTCCTAAAGGAATCATGATTAGATCTCAGCTTATCTTATTTCTGTAAACCATTTCACACACCTCACTTCACTCCTCTGAATTTCATAGAGGAGAACAGGGAATAATGTGCTTAGAAGAAATGAGATGTGGTCAATAATACCATTATTAATGAATACAACTAACAAAGCAACTTCAGAAATTAAATACCTCATCATGCACAGTTACTAAAGTTGAGAATAAGTTTTTATATATTGAGTTTTATTTTCATGCTTTTGTCATTTTATTGTAAAAATAAACATTATTAAAAATAGGTTTTAATTATTTCCAAATTTCACATGCTTAGCCCAGCATTTCTGATCCATTTCAGTTTTCATATGTATGGCCATAAAGATCTTTGCAGTGCTTGTAAGCTTACTACAGGCATAATGTTGAATTCTAATCATTCATAAAGAATTTAAATATTTCCCGTATTTCCATCTTCAGTGTGAACAACAGGGGTCATTTTCATTGTGTTGCAGTGTGCCAGTGATATTTGTACAACTTTTCCTTTACTTTTCAAGGCATTTTTATATTGCCCTGAAATATAAATTTCAATTTAAGTTTGTATTTGTTTGCTCGGTGCCAGGCATTGGGCGTTCATACCTGTGAAGGTAGACCATTTTTAGTAATCTCCCTGATTTACAGAAGCATTCATTCATGTCACATTGGTACCTCAATCAGGCCGCAGATCTCCTGTGTGTCAGTGTCCCGCCATCATCTTTGCTACCGGCCAGATGGAGGCACCTCAGTATGACATATTGGTAGTTTTCTCATGGAAAGAAAGGTGCAATGGTGAAGGCAAGTACTAAGCTGAAAGATTCTGCACTCAGCTGCTGACAGGTTACATTTTCCATGACTGTCCCTAGACTCAACAGGATGGACAGACATAACTACTACAGGATCAGACGACACAGCAAAAGGAACCTGACTATTTGGCAAACACTGACATGATCTTCTTTGCCACAGAATCCTCTTTCGGTGGTCTTATAATTTAATAGCACTTCACTTCATTACATTAGCCCTAACTATGATGCTAAATGAAATAAATAACCGAGCATCAGTGAAAGTAAAAGTATAATAACAAAAACTCAGTGTGTTTTTAAGTATCAATTGCTTAAGTCTGTTTGGAAATAAAGGTCATATGAGTTCAGGGTCTTGGGATTTAGAAATGACTCCAGATTCTTTCAGCATTCCCCAAAGGAAAAGCAATAATAAGGAGGATACCAGACATTTGTGCAATCTCTGAGATCATAAAGACTGACAAAGAAGAACTTCTCCAAGGGCAAAATGTCTTACAGTTTCTCTACAATGGATAGTATCCAGCAAACACACAAGAGCGCTCCTGGCCTGCAGACATACCACCTCGAGGTGCGATCCTGCAAGATATCATAAGCTCTACGTGGTTGGGCAGGTTACATTCCTCTGAGGAAGAGCTCTGTGGAACACCCACGGATAACAGAAAGGGGGTTGTCTTTCAGAGGGAGTCTTCATTGTGGGTTTTACCTGTTCAGTTATCTTTCTTCAGCATACATAGGTACGTCTGAATCAGTTGGCTTTGTCTGTTTCATCTCTATCAATCACAGTTTAGAAACTGAATCTGCCTGAGCTCGTTAGCGCAGTTGGGCACGTGAAATGGACTCGTTTCAGGCTTCTGAAACTATTTGCAGACTTCACCTTCATGTGTTCGAAATAAAGGCGTAGCATTAATTTTATGCAGACAACACTGTGCCCAAATCACTTGGGAACATGCACCTCGACATGCAATTCATCACCGGGGCCTGTCCGCTGGTCTGTTACTCCCGGGGAGTAAATCAGAAGCTCTGTTCGTGGCTGCTAGGTACCATTTGGGGCTGGGAGGCAATAATTTACGCAATGGTACACTGGTGACCTCAAAAGTTTATGTTGTTTTGGAAGCTAATTTTCTTCTACAAGATAATTTATGTACTAGGAGGGAGAGTATATTTATAAATATGTTTTCAGAGAGGCAACAGCCATTAAGTAGAGTAAATAAGATAAAATTGTCATGCCAGGTGCAGAAATCAAATGTCCAAAACTGTGTTATGTGCCCCATCCATGGACTAGATATATAGCTTACTAGAAAGTTATTGCTTTGTGTTTCTTTTTGTTTAATGTAAAAGACTGTGCTATATTTAATTGTAATTAGGAATGCTTTATACCTCTAAGGATTTCCAGATCCACATCACTGACTCTTTTTCACAGTTTAGCACACATTTATCCAAAGTGAAAATAATGCACTACATGTACTGAAGTTTCTAATAGCAATATACATTTCTCCTCTTTCTTTCAACTACAGCAGAGTGACACCCATATTAAAGAAGTTGCTCATTATATTTTGGTGCCTCTGACTTCAGTCCCTTATCTTCTTTATTAAGATGAATCAAATAAAACATCCATCAAATAAAAGTAATATGGTTTGGATTTTTTTTTTTTCGGAACTGGCGATTGAACTCAGGCCCTTGCGCATGCCAGGCAAGCGCTTACTCTACTGAGCTATCTCCCCGGCCCTAGAATTTTCTGTATAAGAAAACTATTGAGCCAATGAGATAGCTCAGCCAACTAAGCACCTGCTTTGGCAAGAACAGGAACCAGAGTTGGATCCCCGTCCTGCATGCCATGCTGGCCCCACCCCTGGGGCAGCTCAGCTGGCAACTGAGTCCGGGCGTGGTGGCGCTCCCCTGTAATCCCAGCACTGGGGATGCTGAAAACAGGAAGATCACTAGAGTCCAAGCTGCATAGTGAGACCCTAGAACAAATGCATAAATGGAAAAATGAAAAATAAAACTATTGCATTCATCAATTGTAAACTGAAAAGATTTTTTAGAGGCATAAATATTAGGAAATGTGTAATAACTGATAGTGTATCTAAGACTTTTTGTGCAATACTTCTCTTATCATCATAAAATCATGATGCATCTTGCAATTGATGACATCATAGATTTTAAAATATACCAGGGCAGATTATCTTGAAATATTAAAGTTAAAGGTCTGGGTGAAATTAGAGAACGTCCCTAAGAGCATGAACAATTTGCTCATTTAAGAGACAAAGCTGATAGTTTTATATAGTCATATATATACGTATATATGTTGTCACTGTCCATTTGAAAATAACTTTATCCTCACGAGACAGTATTGAAAATGTTTGAAAGTTTATGGATGTCTTATGAGAAATTCAAACACTATTCATATGTATGTGCCATGAGTGAAACCAGCTTTTACATTAATAATAACAATTGCAATTATTCTTAGTACTCTCCGAAAAGAAGAATGAAATAGTGACGAAACAATGAAGTACAGCTCTAGAGAGAAGGATGGATGCAATGTGGCTCTTGTTTATAACTCATATGTTCTCTCGGGTCAGAAGACACCTGCAAGGGATGCCACCTGGCGTGTCCTTTCAGGATAACTTCTATCTGTACCTCCTTTCACAGTCTGAAGTGCATCTGCTATGGATGAAATGTCAAGGTCAGATGTCAAGAACCATGGAGAGAAGTGGTTAGATGGATAAGATGAGGAAAGCTAGATTTTAAACTTTAACAAGGTAATGAATTCCAGAATTGATACCCTTCATGCTATTATGAGTAATACTTACCCAAATATACTATACATTTTCATTACCAAATAGTAATAAATGGGCCAAGTGTGATTTCTTCTTTCAGCAAAAAGTGATGTCTAGCAGACTGCCTGCTATATTCTTCCCGAGGCACTAACACACCGCTGGGAGTCCCACTTCTAATTTACAAATTGTGGGAATATCAACATTATGATTACTTGATTATATAACATCAAGATGCCTGGTTGGTTCAATTTCCAGGAGGGATTTGATTCAAATTTAAATAATTGATGCCACAATTAGGGCTTTTAAAGTTGAAGATCTTTTAAATTCAAATTTGGCATTCAACAAATCTACACACTCCTAGAGTAAGACTTTTGTTATTACTACACACATTTGTAGAATAAGCACAGTTTCCTAGCTCTATGAATGTAGGGATTAAGATGGGAGAAATCTAATAGGATACACAAACGTGCTGAGGCCTTCCGCGCTACTCATAGAAAATATCCAAACATAACTGCTTTTAAATATGGCTGATGCATGTTCAGACTCCAAATACATTAATAATTCCTATATACCCAAAAGTTAACATTTCTTGTTATATAGGTCTTGCTTTATCTTGGCCTTAATCACCCAGCAGAAAATTATAAAAATGAGGTATAAAAAGTAAAGCCACATTAATATGCTGAGCTGTAAAAGGCTCAAGTCAGCAACTTCTGACATTGCCAGTCCTGCGGATAACCCACTGCTATTATGAACTGCTGGATTATATTGGATTATTTTGCTGAAGTCATGCACCTACAATATTTAAATGGCAATAGAATACCCATCCCTGACAAAACTAAACAAAAAAAGGGGATGCAAAGGAAGGAACATTTTGTATCTGTATATACAAAATAGATAGGATACATACACAGCTACTTTCTCTTAATTCAGTGAGAAGAAAGATTTGTACTAATAGTGTCTGGACAGGATATCATGTCTGCATCTTGTACAATGAATAAGCACTATGAAGACATCACTATGCAGTGTGTTAATAATTGAAACTGTCCTACTAATGGGTTTTGAAACTGTCTCATTGCTATTTGTTTGTAAGTAAAATTAATTTTAAAAAATAATAATTCCTATGTACTCAAAGTTATGCATTTGCCTAAATTACTCTTCAGGGTATTATAGTTTTGTAATCTTTAGAATTATAGATATAGTTAACATAATTAAGATAATTATTGGAATTTTTTGTTTTTTGTTTTTAAAAATTAACTTAATGGTAAATTTTAGGTATACTTATAGAAAATATTCAATGTATGGAGTTTGTACTTGTACATGATATATCCTGATTCTCCTTTTTTTCCCCATTTCCATTTTTAAAGAATAATGTAACTCATTTTTTCTTACCATTCATTTACATGGACAGTATTAATCTATTTGCATTTTTGCAGATACTCAGGGTCTAGTAGCAGGAAGCAAAGGCTATGAAGTCTAAAAACACAATACTTAAACTTCTTTGCTCTTTATCCCTGAGCATCAAGCAGTTCCATTATGTTTTTGTGCCTCAGTTTCTCCAGCTCTAAAATGATAATATTTACCTTCATAGTTATTGATAAGATTGAATGAGCTCTTATATGCAAAGCAAGAATGCTTAAAATAAGCCTCATCGTCACTGATGAATAGTGGCCAACACTTTTTAGTTGTCTGTATCTAGAATTCTTGGTAGGCAGCTTTAGTTTCTCAGTAAACTTTAGAACATACTGTCATGGTTTAATGTGATTTTCTTCTCTGGAACTCACATTGAAATTAATTCTCATTATAAAAGATTAAAGGTGGTCTGAGATAGGCCCTTTAAGAGCTTGTTAGAACTCTACCATCATGAACAGATTAATTCACTTATGGGATTAATGGATTAATAGACTGAAAGTAAGTCTTCCATAATAGCTGGTTTGGCCAGGCCTCTGTGCTGTTTGCTTTTCCCTCTTTGATCCTCTGTGCATAGTTTGGATCTCACCAGCAAGAAATTCATCACAAGACGGGTCACCTTGATTTCCAATCAGGACCATAAGTCAAAAGGCATCTCTTTATAACTTAGCCTGTTACTAGCAGTAGAAAACTGACTGAGGTGTGTAAGTGTCAAAGGCATTCATTAATTCAACTCATTAAATATTATTGAAAGCTGGGATAGGTCTAGAGAGAAAGGAATTTCTACAGCGTCTCCCAACACAGCGTTCACAGAGCAAGGAGAAGCACTAATAAGGACAATGGAAGAGCTCTGTACCCTTTCCGCAAGTCTTAGCAGGAAACCTGGGACATTTTGTGACAAAACCGTAGAGTGGTGGATTAATTATGGCAGAAGTCATGAACCACTCTTGAGAACCATGAAGATGTTGAACTTGAAAATAAAGCCAGAAAAAATTAAAGTAGCATTCAAAAAAGGATTACAAAGATCAGCAGAGCACTACACAAAAACAATGCCAACATATCTTTTAAGATAGTTTGTAGACCAGAAAAATCAGCATATACATCTGGCAGAACAAATGGAGTAAACCTTGGTCACCTTGCTGGTTTGGTATGTTGGAAGAAAAATAAGCTGCTGGTAGCAATGCACCTGTAATCCCAGCACTCTGGGGGGCAGAGGGGCCGAGATTCCAGGTTGAGCCCAGCCTGTCCAAGTTAGAGACTTAGTAAGACCCTGCAAAAAGAAAAATAAAAACCAGGCAGGGATAAAGCTCAGTGCAAAGACTTTGTGTTAGGCCCTTACTACACACACACACACACACGCGCGCGCGCACACACCAGATGAGCTAAAATTAGACCCATAGCTGTAATCCAAGCAGCACATCAACAAATTTTCAAAAATAAAATTTTGTATGTAAGAGAAATTCTTGGGTAAACCATCATTCACATGCTATGTTTTCTATTAGAGTGCATATAACATTGGGAATTCTTGCAATTTGCAGCTCTTTGCTCTGCTCCCATAGCCGTAAAGCTTTAGGGAGCAAAACGGCAACAGCCATTGACCCTCAATCATAAACCAACCCAGGAAGGGTTTGGGAAGACAGAAAGGCTCATTTTCATCTCCCTCCATAAGCTGTTGATACCAAGACTATTTTTATTATATTTTAACAACAAATGCATACAATAGGGAAGATAGTGACTAGGCAGAGAGTGTATAAGTGTGTTAAACTGGCAGTGTCATGAGGCAGAGATGAACAGAGTTAGTGCCTGGTATAAGTAGGAAATTTGAAAAAGGGAAAAACAAGGAATATATATATATATATATATATATATTGTCTTTGAAGGCCAACCTCTTGTTTAGCTTCACATTTTCTATAACTCTAAGCAAAACATAACATTTTACACATGGCAGGCACTCAATATTCATTAAAGCCAAACAAAGAAGTATGGTTCTCAAATTAATGTTTACTAAGGTGAAAATACTGTAAAATATTGGAAAGCATATTGCACTGGGCGACAGGGAAATTTTCAATTTTATCCCTGGCTTGTTAAACCCAACAGCTTTGAAATCTTCAGTAAGTCCTTTCTCCTCCCTGTGCATTAATTTCTGCCCTGTAGTATTTGCATTGTCTCTCAGGGCCCCTCCAATTTCCTAAGGCCAATAATTCCACCTTACAAATGCCTAGTAATTTGATTTGGCCTGGATGGATTAAGCACTGTTCAGCCCCAAACTCCATAGCTCTGCTCTGGGGTTCTTTAAGATTCTGTTTGGTTTCCTATTGTTGTTACAGCCTTAGGATAAATAGCTGAGAGAATACTCTCAAGGGTGATAGAAAACACTTATTTGCAACCTTGGCCACTGTTGTCTAAGTTGCTTGAGATGATAAAGTAGCCCATAATAATAATAGTCCTGTGCTCATGGTAGGTCCTAGGCCTTGTGCTAGTCATCAAATAGAAAGTTTTCTTTTGCTTGCAATAGCCCTGAAAGACAAGCCTCTGTTTTAGCTGCACAGCTGTCTCCAAAAGCACTTCTTGCAATCAGTATCACAATCACCAGGAAGAGTGGCCAGGGGAGTTGGTGTCCTATTGGAGTCCAAATCTTCTCCATAACTTTTAATGTCTTGGGGAGCATTTTTCACACATTTACATTTACAATATTGCATTTATAATACATCTGAAGCAGACTTTCTTTGAAAAATGGTATAGCTTTAAAGGAGAAATTTTAGGAATTTTTGCACAAATTCTATTTGTGACTTTTGCTAAAAATTTTCTTTGTCCTATTTCCAGCTGATTTTGTTGGAATTGCCTTTTCCACGTGAGTAGATAAGGATTTATGATCCTGAGAACATGTGGAAATTAGAAAAGGGACTAATGGATTCCATTAATATCCTTTCACCAATTAGATGAATTGTAGATCAATACACTATATTAATAGAGTCAAACTGATACATATATAAATATCCCACTGGGACAGCTTCAAGGAGAGAGCATTAGTCTCAATTATGTTAAAAAGGACAAAAAAAAATCATACTTGCACCACAAAGACTTTCTCCCCACCTTGCATATTAACATTTTTTTACTTCTTTAAAAATTAATTTTATTGAGAAACAAATAGCAATGAGACAGTTTCAAAACTGATTAGTAGG